>JARYGA010027594.1:0-83745 GCA_030545235.1 Helianthus tuberosus
TTATGATTTCAAAAAGTATTATATATAAGGTTTCAAAAACGTTAAACACATTTTTTCTTAAAAGAACCCCATGCATAGTTTTCAAAAATATTTTTCCTCATACATTGACTTAACCTTCAAAATTCTGCTTCATATGTCGCCTTGACATATCAAGCATCTCAACTTCTTAAGCATTTTACATCATGTTTTGACCTAAGCACGTCCAGTGCAAGGTTTCAAAACATCTCCAACTTTTAAATCCATATGGGATCTTTTTATCCTCACAATTAGATCCTTGTCGATGATTATCATTCAAATCAGAGTCCTTAATTGGATTCCTTATGTACCTTAATTCGAACACTTCGGTTCCAAATAATCGAAGTCGAATTTTCTTTTTGAATCTTTCTATCTTTATAGTTGGATTCTTGATAACGTTTAAAGTACCAAATGAAATCCACGGAATGGATTCCTAGTGTGCTTTAAATGCACGTACGCAATTTACAAGACAAATTAACAAACAATTTTGTGGTTATGTGATATGTGTTTATGTGTTCTCCTCTATGATTTTTGTGTTTTTGTATACTCTGGATATTCGTTATCCAAATCCTCGTAGAATCTTTCATATCTTCATATGATGGATTCGTAGTAGGATATTCAAAAGGTACTACCTTAAATCCTTAATGGGCTTCTACCTGGTAGTTAAGACCCTTGGGTTATATAGTACCACTCCATGATTCATAAGAGACCCTCTTAGTAGTCTAGTCAAAAAGATTGATTCACAATTTGGTTAGAGAACGACATCTAGTGATGTAGCTGAACAGACTCCTTGATAGTCTATTTAGATCATTTATTGATTTAATTAAAAGGACTCTATGGCGGTCTAGTTACACTCATCACAGATTTGTTCATTTGGTTTTCCCCTACACACTATAAAATAGACTGTGTGTACTGTGCAAGGAATTGTCTGATTATGGACGCGTACATAATTATGAAATTTAGTGCATAGAAACACAGTAAGATTTATTATGTGTAAGAACCGATAGTGACAACAATAACGAAATGAGAACGATGTAATAGAGGTACGGTGGACGCACCAATGACGCTTCATATACTTGTATATAAGTATCCCTCTTACATTGCAATCATGATGTTATTAAAGGTTACTAGAAGTTCAGAACCCTAACCAATATTGTTCGATCTTTTCAACTTCATGTTTTAAACTCTTACAAGTTTCCTCTAAATAAATTTCGGGACGAAATTTCCTAAAGTAGGGGAGACTGTAACACCTGTGCCTCCACGGCCATCAAACAAATACCAAACCAATGAAATATTGTATTTCATACTTGGGATTTGTAAAAATATGTGTATCGTTTGCACATATCGACTCTTGTTCGATTTCAAGCTTTAAATCGCTTTCTGGAGGGTTATACGCGCTCTGATGTGTAGATATAACCAGTTTAATCCAACGAACACTCTGGAAAAGTGAAATAGGCTTAACATACCTTAAATAACCTTTACATAACTTAGTTATAAGTTTTGGAAGGTTTGGTGTGGTGAAATCAAAGTTTAATCGCTTACAGGGACTAAAGTTGACAAACTGCGAAAGTATGCCAATTTGAACTGTAACAGACCTTCCGGAACATGAACATAAGTTAAACATACCATAAATATCCTTTACATAGCTTAGAAATAGGCTTTGAGGTGTTCGGTATGCTAAAATAAACTTTTGTGTCATTCAGGGACTAAAAGCGCCAAAAAGTGCACAAGTTCGCATTTTAAGCATAACTTACGTTCTGAATACATCCGGACATCCAAAAATTTATGTAAACACTATAATATTTTATTTTAGTGTTCGGCATAAGAAAAATCCATTCGTTTCGTCATTTGGATCATTTTTCGCGCTTATGCGCATTCCGTCGTAATTAAGCGAACATCGCGTTCGTACGGCTAAACGAACCGACATCCGAGATATTTTTGAACACATTTTAAGTTCCCTATACTTTAACTTCATTTTAGAGCTTTGAAATGGGGTTAACGGGCCTTAAACGTGTCAAAAATGGGCTGAATGCATGACAGGGACCAAAAGTGTAAATCTGCCAAACTTAAGCCTAGCGGTGCGCTACACTTTTAGCGTAGCGGTGCGCTAGGGGTCTGCAGACCAGATGCAGAGTACTTAACAGCCTGTTTTCAGCAGATTAACCCACAACCACAAGTTCCTAATTGTCTAGTCATGAGATAAGGATGGAATTTTAGCTTCCATAAGGTTCCGACAAGTGTACGGGTTGGATCATGGCACGTTTTCCATGAAACGATCCTAACGGTTCGGGTATTCCTATAAATACCCAACCCACACAACCTCATTTCTTACAAGAATTCTGATTTTGAGAGCTCTAAGTTGAAACCATTGTTTCATACCTGAGTTCTTGGATCGGGATTAGCATTCGGGGACCCTTCGTAAGTATTCTTTCGTTCTTTTCCTTATTTTACTGCTTTTCGAGTCAGAAAGTCAAACTTTGTTTGACTTTCAGCGTTGACCAGTAATGGTCAATGCGAAGTTCATAGGAACTTCGCAACGTGATTGTAATCACGTTGGTCATAGTCCCTTGGGACTATGCCCACTGATTACCACGTTGTCTAGGGTCGTAGGGTAGGCGATCTGATAAATCGCCTATACCTCGAACCCGACCCATTTGGTCGATCATTAGGATCCGACCAATTACATTAGGTGACCATAGTAGGTAGGGAATAACCATCCGAGGTTATACCCTATGGTCACATCGTTTAAGTAGTTGTATGATAGGTAGTTTATATGCCTTAGGTAAATTACCAGAATACCCTTTTCATGTATAATTGGTAATTAAGCATATGTAACCTAAACTTTTGTCACATAACTGATTTTGTAACATGTTTAGGCATATAACACTTATCATAGGACTAGTTAGGCGGTCTGAACGCGTTTCACGCGCACGACGCGTTAAAGTAGCATATGTTACCTTAATGGGTCGCGATGGGTCGAAAGCAATTAGGTTAGGTTTCATTGTAGTATGTAGGTCTTGTTAAACCATATCATATGAGTTCCAATACTCATTTGGTTTACCAAGCCTCATTCTATCCGATCTCTCGATTTTAGTCCGGTTTATTTATAGTTTTAGATTGCCGACTGATTCCGTGCTCCCTCTAGCTTTGTTTGGTTGTTGTTCAAGACCTCCAAGCATTATCAGGCGAGTACATTCTTCCCCTATTTTACTGTTTTCAATTGTTTTGGGGTGACTCATATGTGCTAAATGTTTTCGATGTTATAACGATGGTTTCAAAAACAATTAAGGCGATTTATACAAAACTAATAACGATTTCATAAAGTGAACAAACTTGTTGGTTGTAGTTACATAACAAATGACATTCATTAGCAATGATCAAGCCGACCAGTATTAGGTTATGGTACCATAGGATCTGACAAATCCCGTTATTTACTACACCCGTGGTTATGTGTGGGTATGGTAGGTAGCGACTGAATCTGTAATTGTTAACTTACCCTATGGAGGTTTGTTAATACGAAAACGAGAAGCGACGAAAACGAGAAGCGACGAAAGTCACGAAGGTTTGAATGTTATTAGCGAGACGACCTTATAAGTAGTTTCACGACCTAAAACGAATTAAACAATTTACGATTGGTTTTCACATGATGTTTTAACGATTGGGTTAACGATTGGGTTCAAAGCGATATACGATATTATTTTGGTTATACATATTACATGATTTACATTTGGGCATGAACATTACTTTGGTGGTTTGGTTTGGGTTAAGTGATTAAGTAACAATGCGTGTGGAATATGATACAAGCATGGTGGATACGCCGCTGGTACTTCCTATATATAAGTGTTTGTATGGTATTACATATTGTAGCGTTATTTGAATCATTTCAGTTTGAGACATAGAACATTTTATACAAGTAACATACTTTTCACAAGACATTTATTTACAAACAACTTATCTTATACAAACTCATTTTACATGGTTATTCATTTAATCATGCATTATTCTCTTATTTATACATATCACCTGAACTTATCATTGTTTTTCAAATAATTTACTAAAACAAATGTTTTTGGGTTAAGAGTCATGGCTACGAGGTTTTACAAATTATAACCCGCTTGATTTGAGTTGGTTAATTAAGTTGCAATATTATACTCTTTTCAAAACAAGGTTTTTAAATAAAGTATTGCAACGTCTAAACTAGCCATGATTTCGACACTCCTACAAAACCTATGTACTCGCCAGCATTTCTTTGCTGACCTCGTTTTCACATATGTTTCAGGTATTGTTGAATGATATCGATTGATAAGATGCATGCTCACATAGGACTGGACAAGGCCTTAGTGACTCAATAACAATGATAGACTATGTTTAAATAGTGTATTTAGATTTCAAGACGATGTAATTATTCAATGTTTAATAAAACGAAACACTTTTTGGTATCCATGGTTATGAAACATTAATTCTGTTGCAACACGCCCCGATGTTTCCGCCGCGATTTGTTGTTTTACGCGGTCGGGGTGTGACAGAAAAGATGGTATCAGAGCTAATGGTTATAGGGAATTAGGTTATTAGTAATTAGTAATGCTTTGACCTAGTCTATAACCTTCTTAGGACCCTAACGCGAGTTTACTTGCGTTTAGTCATAAAACAATACCGTCACCTATCCTTAGGTGACGACCACAACAAGAACATAAATTTCAAAACCGCTTTGAAAACTAATCATCTGTTCTAGGATGATTGATTACTAGGTTTTGAACTCTCTATTGTAAGGTTTTGAACTCTCTATTATATGGTTTTGAACCTCTTTGAGTTTTCAAAACTTCGTCAAGGTTTTGGGTTTTAAATAATGTGAACACGTGCAAACTGGAAGGGTGAATGCCTGTATTCTGGGTTTTCTGTCTAGGCAAGCACTTCGTATACATCTCATCAGACGCGAGACCAGTTGTGCTTACCTGGGAATTCTTGGGATGAGTGTTCACTTATAGGCGAGCATGTCTTCGCGATACATTATTTTTGACCCATTTACTTTGATCAGTCACCGTCTCATTTGTTTGCCTTAGGTAACAAACAAATGATCGCAATCTTCATGCGTTATCATTCTGTTTTGATTGTCCAATAATCTTTCACCTGTTTCTCCCTATGCCTTTCTTTTTCTTCAAGAATGTCTCTTCATCACGATGAATAACCATGTAATATGAGTTTGTATAAGATAAGTTGTTTGTAAATAAATGTCTTGTGAAAAGTATTTTATTTGTATAAAATGTTTATATGTATCAAACTGAAATGACTCAAATAACGCTGCGATATATGTAATACCATACAAACACTTATATATAGGAAGTACCAGCGGCGTATCCACCATGCTTGTATCATATTACACACGCATCGTTACTTAATCACTTATTCAAACCAAACCATCAAGATGTAAAATGTTCATGTCTAATGTAAATTATGTAATATGTATTCAATGTGATTTGTATAAATAAATGTAAGATTAAACAAATAACCTTATAGTAGCATATTAAAAGTATACTTTGGATTTGTAAGTAACATATTAAACTATGTTTTTGGTTTCATATATAACATATCAAAATATGCTTTAGATGTGATAAATAACATATTTAACTATGTTTTGGTTTCATAAATATATGTTGGTTTTGTACAATACCACACATGAGAGTATATTCAACTATACTTTAATAGTGTGATTTAAGAATTCATTCAGACCTAGTGCATCAAAATACACCTTTGAGACTATAGGAATACCACAAAGGAAATCCCTATTTGGATGGAGCAACAAATTGGTTTCAGACATTCCATGACAACAGGAATGGGGTGTCAAATCCTATAGCGCTATATCATACTAACAATCGGTCTGGTGAACATAAAATAAGTACAATTCAACAATTTATTTTATGTTCTTTGAGAAATCAATGTTTAAACTATAATTAATCATTCAGTTTGTCATATGATAAGTAATAACATGTATAATCAATTATACTTTTGGAATCATGAAAATAACATATAGGTACACATGCTTCACCCCAAAACAGTTTAGAAAACAGTAAAAGAGGGGAATAATGTACTCGCCTGAGATTGCTCAGATGTCTAAAGATAACCACCAAGTAATGCTAGAGATCTCGGAATATCAAACGGCACCTAATATAGGTAACTACATTAATAAACCGGACCTAAATCGGAGGATTTAGATAGAATGAGGGTTCGTAAACCAAACGAGTATAGAGACTCGTGTCATATGGTTTAACAAAGCCTACATACTAAATGAAACCTAACCTAATTGTTTTCGACCCATTACGACCCGTTTAGGTAGCTTATGCTACTTTAACGCGTCGTGCACGTGAAACGCGTTCGGATCGCCTAACTAGTCCTATGACAAGTGTTATATGCCTAAACATGTTACATAATCAGTTATGTGACAAACGTTTAGGTTACATATACTTAATTACCAATTATACATGAAAAGGGTATTCTGGTAATTTACCTAAGGCATATAAACTACCTATCATACAACTACTTAAACGATGTGACCATAAGGTATAACCTCGGAAGGTTATCCCCTACACTATGGTCACCTAATGTATTTGGTCGGATCCTAATGATCGACCAAACTGGGTCGGGTTCGAAGGTATAAGCGATTTATTAGATCGCTTACCCTACGACCCTAGATAACGTGGTAATCAGTAGGCATAGTCCCAAGGGACTATAACCATCGTGATTACAATCACGTTGCGAAGTTCAAACGAACTTCGCATTGACCATAAGCTGGTCAACGCTGAAAGTCAAACAAAGTTTGACTTTCGGACTCGAAAAGCAGTAAAATAAGGAAAAGAACGAAAGAATACTTACCCAGGGTCCCCGAATGCTAATCCCGATTCAAGAATCTCAGGTATGAAACAATGGTTCCAACTTAGAGTCACTTAGATCAGATTCTAGTGGTTTTTGGAGTAATGGGGGGTGGGGTATTTATAGTTTTCGGGTAACCGTTAAGATCGTTTGTCGAATATCGTGCCTTAATCGTATCCGTACAAGTGTCGGAAAGTTGTGGTGCCTAAAAATGATGTTTATCAGCTGAATATGCAAGTTGCAAGTGTGTGGTTGTGGTTAAAACAGTTGGTACACGCTGACTGTTCGTTCTGATCTGTTCTGGGAGTCTGACGCGGGCCGCCTAAGAATGTTAAGAAACTGAGGCGGGCCGCCTAGCTGTCTGATCAGCAAACTTCTTGCAGAATTGACAGTTTTGGTCCCTGCACGTGTTTAAGGCCATTTCCGACACTTCTAAGGCCCGTAAAGCCAACTTTAAGGCCCTAAAATGTTGCCTAAACATTTTGGACATGAAACATGCTCAAAAATATGCCGGGTGTTGGTTCGTTTGGCCGTACGAACGCGATGTTCGCTTAATTACGACGGAATGCGCACAAGCGCGAAAAAACGATCCAAATGACGAAACGAATGGATTTTTGGCAAGCCAAACACTAAAGCATAATATAGTCATGCTTACATAAATTTTTGGATGTCCGGATGTATTCAGAACATAAGTTATGCGCAAAAATGCAAACTTGTGCACTTTTTGACACTTTTAGTCCCTGAATGACCCAAAAGTTTATTTTAGCATACCGAACCCCTCAAAGCCTATTTCTAAGCTATGTAAAGGATATTTAAGGTATGTTTAACTTATGGTCATGTTCCGGAATGTCTGTTACAGTTCAAATTGGCATACTTTTGCAGTTTGTCAAGTTTAGTCCCTGTAAGCGAATTAACTTGTTTTTGCCATACCAAAGCCTTTAAAACTTATTTCTAAGTTATGTAAAGGTTATTTAAGGTATGTTAAGCCTATTTCACTATTCCGGAGTGTTCGTTGGATTAAACTGGTTATATTTACGCTTCAGAGCGCGTATAACCCTCCAGAAAGCGATTTAAAGCTTAAAATCAAACAAGAGTTGATATGTGTAAAAGATACACATAATTTTACAAATCCCAAGTATGAAATACAATATTTCATTGGTTTGGCATTTGTTTGACGGTTGAAGTGACACAGGTGTTACAGTCTCCCCTACTTTAGGAAATTTCGTCCCGAAATTTAATTCTAGAGGAAACTTGTGAAGACAGCTGTGACGGTTTCGCCTTCAAGTAGATCCATTGAACCCTTAAGTAAAAATCTGGGCCATGTTAGGAATCTTAGCGAATTTGTTAACCCTCAGAGTGAATTCCTTGTGGTAGTAAAACATGAAATTTTTGAACTATGGACAGAAGAACGTTTCTTATGAAGACTTATCATAGGAAACTTGTGTGTGCTTGAAATCAGAATTGGGGAGTGTAAGATAAAATGACATCGGTCAAGGTCCAAGACTTCTCCCGTATCATTATTCTTGTCACTATGGGTCTTAACACATGACAAAATTTCCTGTGGTTTCTGTGCACTGAATTCCATAATTATGTAGGCCTCCATAATTACGTAATCTCTTGCACAGTCCGCACAGTCCATTTCATAATGCATAGAGGAAAAATCAATTGAATAAACATGAAATGACTCGACTAGACCACCAAAGGGTCCTTTTAATTTGATCAACGAACGATCTTTTTAACTAGACCAACTGATGATCTTATTAACTAAACCGTCGTACGATCTCCTTAAATAAACCACTTAAGGGATCTAATTATAGAATAGTACTTTAAAACCCAATGGACTTGACTACAACGTAGAAATCCATTAAGGATTTATGATAGTAACTTTGGATATCCTATTATGAATCTCTCGTATGAGATATGAAAGATTTTACGAGGATTTGGATGGATCACATACAACCACAAACATGTAAGAAAACACATAAGCACAAAATTAGTTAACTTGATTCTTTAATTTGTTGTCTTTGGGCATGGATATTTAAAGCACACTAGAAATCCAATCCATGAATTTCATTTGGTACTTTAATCATTTCCAAGGATTCATCTAAAAGATAGAAGGATTCTCAATAAGAGTTTGGCTTTGTTTCTTAAAAGAAACGAGTGTCTAAGATTCTTGGGGATATCACAAGTGATCATAAAATGACAGAACCATACGAGTAGTTTGTCTTTGGGTTGACATCATAAGGTTGTATCCAACATTCACTCAATCGTATCAGTTTTGCAAAAATAAAAACGACGAATTTTTATTTATATAGCAACTGACTTGTCTTTAAACATCATAAGATAATAACCAAGGAAATAACAAAACACTAGTTGTTCACTGCCGCATCATTGTTCATGTTTGCCTCATTGATGTTAGACACTCGTCCTCGCGCCGGAGGTGCGTTAACAAGCCTTGGGCAATTGTTCCTGTAGTGGGTAAGGTCACCGCAGTTATAACATGACCCCGGAGGGAACCGTGCTTGAACAGCAGCAGGGTTTGCAGCAGCTTGATTTGCATAGCGACAAACATTGATCAAATGTCCCAACCGTCCACAGTGGGTACATTTGTGACACTGCTCTTGCTCTAGATGATGACGGTTGCACTTGTTGCACAAAGGTGCAGTACCAACATAGTTTTGCCTTTTGCGAGGTTGTGCTGGTTGGTTTGGTGCAACCTGTTTGTCTTGAGCAGTTACAGCGCAATTCTGAGAGGCTTTGCGCTTCTTCTTCTTGGATACCCCGGCATTTTCTTCCTTTGGTTCAACTTGAGCAGTCTTGTCAGATGGTCTTGGGTCGCCTTTTCGAAAAAGCTTTTTCTTTCTAATGTGGGATTCAGTTAGGGTGGCAGACAATTCAATGGCTTGCCTGACAGTAGTAGGGTTGCTGCCAGTAACAATATCCTGAATTAGGTCAGGAAGACCATCAGTATATTTCTCGATCGCTTTATCCACAGGGGTAACCATAGCAGGGCACAACAGGCTCAATTCTTCAAAACGGTCAGTATAGGCTCGATGTTCACCACTGTCTTGCTTCAAATCATCAAATTCTCTCTCCAAAGCTCGCAGTTCATGACGAGGGCAAAACTCCTTCATCATAAGAGCCCTAAGCTCAGCCCAAGTCTGTGCTAATGCAACCTCAGCACCGCGGTCTCTCATCACCCCGTTCCACCATGTGAGAGCCCTCTTCTGAAACACACTTGAAGAAAACTCGACCTTGCGATTTTCAGGACACTGAACATGACGGAAGGTATTCTCAATGCTCTCGAACCACTGAAGAAGCCCAGTTGCTCCCTCAGAACCACTAAACTTGAGCGGTTTTGCCGAGTTGAAACTCTTGAAATTGCATGGAGCATTGTTGTTATTGATGGCTTGCATCATTTGAGCATAAAGATTTGGGAAGGCAACAGCCATTTGCTGCGCGATGATTTCTGCCAGTTCGGCATTTTCCATCTGATTGTCGCGTCGAGGAGGCATTCTAAAAGAGGAAACATGAAAGGAAACGAGTGAGAGATTTAGACGAAAAGAATGAGATGAAACAAATCTGGTGAAAGCAAGGATAGTGGTCATTTGTTCGCATTACAAAGCAAACAAACTACACACAGTGACTAATCAAAGTAAATGGGTCAAAAATAATGTATCGCGAAGACATGCTCGCCTATAAGTGAACACTCATCCCAAGAATTCCCAGGTAAGCACAACTGGTCTCGCGTCTGATGAGATATATACGAAGTGGTTGCCTAGACAGAAAACCCAGAATACAGGCATTCACCCTTCCAGTTTGCACGTGTTCACATTATTTAAAACCCAAAACCTTGACGAGATTTTGAAAACTCAATGGGGTTCAAAACCATATAACAGAGGGTTCAAAACCTAGTAATCAATCATCCTAGAACAGATGATTAGTTTTCAAAGCGGTTTTGAAATTTATGTTCTTGTTGTGGTCGTCGCCCAAGGATAGGCGACAATATTGTTTTATGACTAAACGCAAGTAAACTCGCGTTAGGGTCCTAAGAAGGTTATAGACTAGGTCAAAGAATTACTAATAACCTAATTCCCTATAACCATTGGCTCTGATACCATCTTTTCTGTCACACCCCGACCACGTGGAACATACAAAATGTGGCGGAAATGTCGGGGAGTGTTGTAACAGAATTAATTGTTTCAAATCCATGGCAATTGAAGTTTCGTTTTATAGATCAATTATGAGAGTTTACATTGTTTAAACAAGAAACAAAGGGTCCATAACATAAGTTAACTAGTTATTGTCTCGTTTTAAGTCGCTAAGGCACGAGTCCATCCTAAATGTAGCATGTATCAACAATCATTGCAAAGCAGTACCTGAAACATGTGTAAAAACGAGGTCAGCAAAGAAATGTTGGCGAGTATATTGGTTTTGTGAAAATAAGATTCATGACTTCTGTTTAAGAAAATGTTTAGTCATGAACCTTGTAATTTGATTTGCCTTTGTAAATCATTTGAAAAAGAACGATGAGTTCAGGTGATATGTATAATAAGAAAATAATGCATGATTAAATGAATAACCATGTAATATGAGTTTGTATAAGATAAGTTGTTTGTAAATAAATGTCTTGTGAAAAGTATTTTATTTGTATAAAATGTTTATATGTATCAAACTGAAATGATTCAAATAACGCTGCGATATATGTAATACCATACAAACACTTATATATAGGAAGTACCAGCGGCGTATCCACCATGCTTGTATCATATTACACACGCATCGTTACTTAATCACTTATTCAAACCAAGCCATCAAGATGTAAAATGTTCATGTCTAATGTAAATTATGTAATATGTATTCAATGTGATTTGTATAAATAAATGTAAGATTAAACAAATAACCTTATAGTAGCATATTAAAAGTATACTTTGGATTTGTAAGTAACATATTAAACTATGTTTTTGGTTTCATATATAACATATCAAAATATGCTTTAGATGTGATAAATAACATATTTAACTATGTTTTGGTTTCATAAATATATGTTGGTTTTGTACAATACCACACATGAGAGTATATTCAACTATACTTTAATAGTGTGATTTAAGAATTCATTCAGACCTAGTGCATCAAAATACACCTTTGAGACTATAGGAATACCACAAAGGAAATCCCTATTTGGATGGAGCAACAAATTGGTTTCAGACATTCCATGACAACAGGAATGGGGTGTCAAATCCTATAGCGCTATATCATACTAACAATCGGTCTGGTGAACATAAAATAAGTACAATTCAACAATTTATTTTATGTTCTTTGAGAAATCAATGTTTAAACTATAATTAATCATTCAGTTTGTCATATGATAAGTAATAACATGTATAATCAATTATACTTTTGGAATCATGAAAATAACATATAGGTACACATGCTTCACCCCAAAACAGTTTAGAAAACAGTAAAAGAGGGGAATAATGTACTCGCCTGAGATTGCTCAGATGTCTAAAGATAACCACCAAGTAATGCTAGAGATCTCGGAATATCAAACGGCACCTAATATAGGTAACTACATTAATAAACCAGACCTAAATCGGAGGATTTAGATAGAATGAGGGTTCGTAAACCAAACGAGTATAGAGACTCGTGTCATATGGTTTAACAAAGCCTACATACTAAATGAAACCTAACCTAATTGTTTTCGACCCATTACGACCCGTTTAGGTAGCTTATGCTACTTTAACGCGTCGTGCACGTGAAACGCGTTCGGATCGCCTAACTAGTCCTATGACAAGTGTTATATGCCTAAACATGTTACATAATCAGTTATGTGACAAACGTTTAGGTTACATATGCTTAATTACCAATTATACATGAAAAGGGTATTCTGGTAATTTACCTAAGGCATATAAACTACCTATCATACAACTACTTAAACGATGTGACCATAAGGTATAACCTCGGAAGGTTATCCCCTACACTATGGTCACCTAATGTATTTGGTCGGATCCTAATGATCGACCAAACTGGGTCGGGTTCGAAGGTATAAGCGATTTATTAGATCGCTTACCCTACGACCCTAGATAACGTGGTAATCAGTAGGCATAGTCCCAAGGGACTATAACCATCGTGATTACAATCACGTTGCGAAGTTCAAACGAACTTCGCATTGACCATAAGCTGGTCAACGCTGAAAGTCAAACAAAGTTTGACTTTCGGACTCGAAAAGCAGTAAAATAAGGAAAAGAACGAAAGAATACTTACCCAGGGTCCCCGAATGCTAATCCCGATTCAAGAATCTCAGGTATGAAACAATGGTTCCAACTTAGAGTCATTTAGATCAGATTCTAGTGGTTTTTGGAGTAATGGGGGGTGGGGTATTTATAGTTTTCGGGTAACCGTTAAGATCGTTTGTCGAATATCGTGCCTTAATCGTATCCGTACAAGTGTCGGAAAGTTGTGGTGCCTAAAAATGATGTTTATCAGCTGAATATGCAAGTTGCAAGTGTGTGGTTGTGGTTAAAACAGCTGGTACACGCTGACTGTTCATTCTGATCTGTTCTGGGAGTCTGACGCGGGCCGCCTAAGAATGTTAAGAAACTGAGGCGGGCCGCCTAGCTGTCTGATCAGCAAACTTCTTGCAGAATTGACAGTTTTGGTCCCTGCACGTGTTTAAGGCCATTTCCGACACTTCTAAGGCCCGTAAAGCCAACTTTAAGGCCCTAAAATGTTGCCTAAACATTGTGGACATGAAACATGCTCAAAAATATGCCGGGTGTTGGTTCGTTTGGCCGTACGAACGCGATGTTCGCTTAATTACGACGGAATGCGCACAAGCGCGAAAAACGATCCAAATGACGAAACGAATGGATTTTTGGCAAGCCAAACACTAAAGCATAATATAGTCATGCTTACATAAATTTTTGGATGTCCGGATGTATTCAGAACATAAGTTATGCGCGAAAATGCAAACTTGTGCACTTTTTGACACTTTTAGTCCCTGAATGACCCAAAAGTTTATTTTAGCATACCGAACCCCTCAAAGCCTATTTCTAAGCTATGTAAAGGATATTTAAGGTATGTTTAACTTATGGTCATGTTCCGGAATGTCTGTTACAGTTCAAATTGGCATACTTTCGCAGTTTGTCAAGTTTAGTCCCTGTAAGCGAATTAACTTGTTTTTGCCATACCAAAGCCTTTAAAACTTATTTCTAAGTTATGTAAAGGTTATTTAAGGTATGTTAAGCCTATTTCACTATTCCGGAGTGTTCGTTGGATTAAACTGGTTATATTTACGCTTCAGAGCGCGTATAACCCTCCAGAAAGCGATTTAAAGCTTAAAATCAAACAAGAGTTGATATGTGTAAAAGATACACATAATTTTACAAATCCCAAGTATGAAATACAATATTTCATTGGTTTGGCATTTGTTTGACGGTTGAAGTGACACAGGTGTTACATTGTTCAAGACTTCTAATCATTCTCATGTGAGTACATAGTTCCCCTATTTTACTGTTTTCAAATGTTTTGGGGTGATCCATATGTGTTAAATGATTTCGATGTTTTTAACGATGGTTTCGAAAATGATTAAAATGGTTTATATTAAATTAATAACGATTTCGATAAGGTGGATAAACTTGTTGGTTGTAATTACATAACGAATAACATTCATTAGTTTTGGCCGAACCGACCAGTATTAGGTTATGGTACCATAGGATCTGACAAATCCCGTTATCAGACTGCACCAATGGTTATGTGTGGGTTAGGTGGGTAACGACTGAATATGTGATTGTTAATTTACCCTTTGGTGGTTTGTTAATGCGAGAAGCGAGATAGTCGAGTCACGAAGGTTTGGATGTTTTTAGCGAGACGACCAAAAGTAGTTTTCACAATTAAAATGAGAATGATTTAAACGACTGAAGCGATTTTAACGAGTTAAACGATTTGGGTAAACGATTGGTTTTTGGTTAGTGTTTAGATAACGGGACGGGTGTAATGTGATGAAAGCATGGTCGATACGCCGCTGGTACTTCCTATATATAAGTGTTTTCATCATATTACATACCATGGCGTTATTTAGTTCACTTGGGTAAACGATTTTGAAACGATGTCACACAACGATGTTTTCTAAAAGATATAAACCATACGAGTTTTATTAACGAGTTTTTACGAGATGTTTTACAATTTGATTTAATTAAATAAATGTTTTGGGGTTAAGAATCATGGCTACGAGATTTTATAAATTATAACCAACTTGATTTGAGTTGGTTAATTATGTCGCAATACTATATTTTTCAAAACAAGGTTTTTAATTAAGTATTCCAACATGTAAACTAGCCATGAATCCGACACTCTCATAAACCTATGTACTCGCCAGCATTTCTTTGCTGACTTTGTTTTTACATATGTTTCAGGTGTTGTTGAATGATGTTGATTGCTACGATGCATGCTCACATAGGACTGGACGAGGCCTTAGTGACTTAATAACAATGATAGACTATGTTTAACTTGTTTGTTTAGATTTCAAGATGATGTAAATGTTTAATGTTTAATAAAACGAAACTTCAAATTTCCGTGTGTTTTGAAACAATGATTCTGTTACAACACTCCCCGATGATTCCGCCACGATTTATTGTTTTACGCGGTCGGGGTGTGACAGAAAAGTTTGTATCAGAGCTCATGGTTATAGGGAATTAGGTTATTAGTAATGCTTTGACCTAGTCTATAACCTTCCTAGGACCCTAACACAAGATTCTTGTGTTTAGATCTTAAAAACAATACCGTCACTTATCCTTAGGTGACAACCACAACAAGAACACAAATTTCAAATCCGCTTTGAAAACTAATCATCTGTTCTAGGATGATTTATTATAAGGTTTTGAACCTTCAAGGTTTTCAAAATCTCGTCAAAGTTTGGGTCTTATAATGTGAACACGTGCAAACTGGAAGGGTGAATGCCTGTACCCTGAGTTTTCTGTCTAAGGATAGAGTGTTCGTATAAATCCGCAGTATTGGACCAGTCACTCTTACCTGGGAACTCTTGGGGTGAGTGTTCACTTATAGGCGAGCATGTCTTCAGTGATACATTAATATGACCCGTTTACTTTGATTAGTCACCATCCCATTGTTTGCCTTATGTAACAAACAAATGATCGCAATTTCTATGCATTGTCATTCTGTTTTGATTTTCCGATAACATTTCACTTGTTTCCTCCTATGTCTTTCATTTTCTCCAGAATGTCTCTTCATCGCAACGACACTCAAATGTCCGAGCAAACTGCCAAATTTGCCCAGCGTATAGGCGAAGTAATCCTAAAGTCTCTTGATTTAGGTGTCGCCATGTCTCGTCTCAACAATGAAGCCACCCAAGAAGCATCAAAAGAAGCAGAAGCCGAGCCTTCAAAAAAGTCAAAGAAGCGAAAAGCTCCAAAGGATCCCGCAGCTGTGGCACCAAATCAAGCAGAACCTAGCCAGGTGGCAGCACCACCAGCCAAGAAGCTGTTTGGGAACTGCTCCCTTGTGCAATCAATGCAATGGTCATCATCCAGTTCGAACACCATGTTTCAAATGTACCCACTGTGGACGATGGGGACATTTGGTCAAAACATGCCGTTTTGTGATCCAAAATAAAACTGTTGCAGATCCTGCTGCTGCTCAAGCAGATCCAGCACAAGCTCATTTTCCTCCTGGTACTTGCTACACCTATGGCGAGACGGGTTATGTTAGGGACAAATACCCAAAGTTTGTCAATGCAAATCTGACCCACGGATGAGCATTTGGCCGATTAGAAGAAGCTGCTGCTTTGAATAATCTGAATCTTATGTTTATGTTTCTAGTGTTTTCCTTTGAACTCTGAAACAATCGATTTTGTTTATAAATAAATCTTTGTTTACAATTCTGATGTACAAATGTAGTTACATGTGTGTATGGCATACCCCTACGATACCTACACCAAAGAACCATATTTGTAATTCTCTCGTTCATATGATCGCTCATGATTTCCTCGAAAATTCTAAGTGCTCGTTTCATTCTAAGAAACGAAGTACAGAAAATAAGTGATATCTTGAGTAATCACTTTAAATCCTTGGTTAGATAACTAAGGATACCTTTCTTCAATCTCATATCATTTCATCCTGGTTTTTCATAACAACATACATAGTAAAGGTTTTTAAAACAACCTTCATGATTTCAAAATATTTCATATAGTTTGAAAACGATTTTAACACAATATATTTATTTAATGTATCAAGTGCATGATTTCAAAAGCATTATCCATATTTTCAAAATCCTTGTGCATAATTTCAAAGTTTATCTTGCATGATTTTAAAACATATTATAAATATACTTACCTAATACACCTATTTTAAGAATTCAAAAGTATTATGTAGGATTTCAAAAACATTAAACATATTTCTAAAGAACCCCATGCATAGTTTTCGAAAAAGCGTTCGACTCATATTACCCAACCTTCAAATTCTGTTTCATATGTCGCCTTGGCATATCTAGCACCTCAACTTCATGAGCATTCTACCTTGTGTGACGAATTAAGCATGTCTAGTGCAAGGTTTCGAAGCGTCTCCCGCTCTTCGAATTCCAAAATCCATATAGGATCTTCTTATCTTCACAACTAGATCCTTGTGGATGATTATCGCCCAAATCGGAGCCCTTGATTTGGATTCCTTGTACGCCTTAATACGTACATTACAATTCAATAAGGACAAAGCCGAATTCCTATTAAAATCTTCCTATCTCCATAGTTAGATTCTTGAAAATATTTAAAGTGCCAAATGAAATCCATGGATTGGATTCCTGGTGTGCTTAAATACCCCTGTCCAAAGATAACAAATTAAAGGTCAAGTTAAACGATTATGCAATTATGCAATTATGTGATTATGTGCTTATGTGTTTTCTTTTATGTTTTTGTGTAATCCGAATTTTCGTTATCCAAATCCTCGTAGAATCTTCCATATCTTCGTATGAGGGATTCATAGTAGGATATCCAGAGGTACTACCTCAAATCCTTAATGGGCTTCTACGTGATAGTTAAGACCCTTGGATTATATAGTACCATTCCATAATTCGAAGGAGACCCCTTGAGTGGTCTAGTTAAAAGATTGATTCAGAATCTGGTTAAGAATGGCATGTGATGATATAACTGAAAAGACTCATTGGTGGTCTATTTAAAAAGATCATTTATTGAATTAATTAAAAAGGACCTTAGGATGGTCTAGTCACGCTCATCACAGGTTTGTTTATTTGGTTTGCCCCTACACATTATAAAATGAACTGTGCGGACTATGCAAGGAATTACGTAATTATGGACGCGTACATAATTATGAAATTCAGTGCACAAGAGCCCCAGTAAGATTTATCATGTGTAAGAACCTATAGTGGCAACAATAACGAAACGTGAACAATGTAATGGAGGTACGGTGGACGCACCAATGGCGCTTCATATACTTGTATATAAGTGTCCCTCTTACATTGCAAGCATGATGTTATTTAAAGTTACTAGAAGTTCAGAACCCTAACCAGTGTTGTCTTATCTTTTCGACTTCATGTTTCGAAATCTCACAAGTTTCCTCTAAATAAATTTCGGGACGAAATTTCCTGAAGTAGGGGAGACTGTGACATCTGTGCCTCCATGGCCATTAAACAAATACCAAATCAATGAAATATTATGTTTCAATCTTGGTATTTGTATAAATATCTATATCGTTTGCACATATCAATTCTTGTTCGATTTCGAGCTCTAAATCGCTTTCTAGAAAGTTATACGCGAACTGATGCGTAAACGTAATCAGTTTAACGCGACAAAAACTACGGACCAGTGACATAGGCTTAACATACCTTAAATAACCTTTACATAACTTAGAAATAAGTTGTGGAGGGTTTGTGTGTCGAAATCAAGTTTATTCGCTTACAGAGACTAATTTCGACAAACTGCGAAAGTATACCGATTCGTACTGTAACAAACATTCTGGAATATGATCATAAGTTAAACATGCCCTAAATATCCTTTACATAGCTTAGAAATAGGCTTTGAGGTGTTTGGTGCGCAAAAATAAACTTATTTGATCAACACGGACTAAAAGCGTCAAAAAGTGCATAAGTTTGCATTTTCGCGCATATCTTACGTTCTGAATATATCCGGACATCCAAAAATTTATGTAATCATTAAAATATTTTATGTTAGTGATTGGCATGATAATATTTTATGTTGGATCATTTTTGCGTTCGTTACGATTTCCGTCGTAATTAACCGAACAACGCAACCGTACGACCAAACGAACCGACATCCAAGATATTTTTGAGCACATTTCAAGTTCCCTATACTTTAAATTTATTTTAGAGCCTTGAAATGGGGTTAACGGGGCTTAAAAGTGACAAAAATCAAGTTTTACAAGTGTAGGTACCATTTTTGAAATTTCTGGAGATATATTGAACTTGGTCCATTTTTGAGGTTTTGATGGGTTTAACCCAAGGTTTTGCACTCTATGGGATGGAATTTGATGGTTTTAAGTATTCCCATGGTTTTGAAAACCATGTGCCCAAGTGGAGGGCCAAGATCGAAGCACGAAATGCGAGAAACGATCCAAACGGTTTACCGAAATCTATATAAACCCAACACCTTCATTCTCATTCCTCATAATCTGATTCAAATAGCTCTAAGTTGGGGTTTAACACTTCATACCTGAGCAATTTGAATCAAGATCTTCTAGCTTGGACCCTTTGTAAGTATTCTTTCGTGCTTTTATGCGTTTTAAGCGTAAAAGTCAAACAGTGTTTGACTTTCTGCTTTGACCAGTCTATGGTCAACACGAAGTTCATTTGTACTTTGTAACGTGTGCGTAATCACGATGGTTTTAGTCCCGTGTGACTAAACCTACTGAATACCATGTTGATTAGGCGTAGTGACGAGCCGCAGTTTCGGCCAAAATGCGTATTTTGTAACCAAACTACTCTTGGGTATCAAAACTCTTTTTTTTATATCAAAACCTATTTTCTAACTTAACTAAACATGTTTTAACATGTTTAGCTCGTCACTTTTAGTATAGTGCTTGTATAGAGTCGTAAGTCAAGCGGTCTTATCAACCGCTTAGACTTTCGAACTAGACCTATTTGGTCGATCATTAGGATCCGACCAAGCATGTTTAGTGACCATAGTTGTATAGGGAATAACCTTCCGAGGTTATACCTTATGTTCCCTTCGTTTAGTTAGTTGTATGATAGGTAGTTTATATGCCTTAGGAAAATGACCAAAATGCCCTTTTTACGCATAAATTCATTTTAAGCATATGTAACCTATATTTTTATATCTAAACTGATTAGGTAACATTATTAGACATGTTAAGGCATATAATACTTGTCATAGGACTAGTTAGGCGGTCCGAACGCGTTTTACGCGAACAACGCGTTAAAGTAGCGTAAGCTACCTAAACGGGTCGTAAGCACTTAGGTTAGGTTTCGATTTAGCATGTAGGCTTTGTTAAACCATGTCATATGAGTTCCAATACTCATTTGGTTTACGAAACCTCATCCTATCCGATCTTCCGATTTAGGTCCGGTATATATACGTAGTTACTTATATTAGGTGCCGATTGATTTCCGTGATCCCTCTAGCTTTGCTTGGTTGTTGTTCAAGACTTCTAAGCATTCTCATGTGAGTACATAGTTCCCCTATTTTACTATTTTCAATTTTTTTGGGGTGATTCATATGTGTTAAATTATTTCGATGTTTAGAACGATGGTTTCGAAAATGATTAAAATGGTTTATATTAAATTAATAACGATTTCGATAAGGTGGATAAACTTGTTGGTTGTAATTACATAACGAATAACATTCATTAGTTTTGGCCGAACCGACCAGTATTAGGTTATGGTACCATAGGATCTGACAAATCCTGTTATCAGACTGCACCCATGGTTATGTGTGGGTTAGGTGGGTAACGACTGAATCTGTGATTGTTAATATACCCTTTGGTGGTTTGTTAATGCGAGAAGCGAGATAGTCAAGTCACGAAGGTTTGGTTGTTATTAGCGAGACGACCAAAAGTAGTTTTCACAATTAAAACGAGAATGATTTAAACGACTGAAGCAATTTTAACGAGTTAAACGATTTGGGTAAACGATTGGTTTTTGGTTAGTGTTTAGATAACGGGACGGGTGTAATGTGATGAAAGCATGGTGGATACGCCGCTGGTACTTCCTATATATAAGTGTTTTCATCATATTACATACCGTGGAGTTATTTATTTCACTTGGGTAAACGATTTTGAAACGATGTCACACAACGATGTTTTCTAAAAGATATAAACCATACGAGTTTTATTAACGAGTTTTTACGAGATGTTTTACAATTTGATTTAATTAAATAATTGTTTTGGGGTTAAGAATCATGGCTACGAGATTTTACAAATTATAACCAACTTGATTTGAGTTGGTTAATTATGTCGTAATACTATATTTTTCAAAACAAGGTTTTTAATTAAGTATTGCAACATGTAAACTAGCCATGAATCCGACACTCTCATAAACTTATGTACTCGCCAGCATTTCTTTGCTGACTTTGTTTTTACATATGTTTCTGGTGTTGTTGAATGATGTTGATTGCTAGGATGCATTCTCACATAGGACTGGACGAGGCCTTAGTGGCTTAATAACAATGATAGACTATGTTTAACTTGTTTGTTTAGATTTCATGATGATGTAAATGTTTAATGTTTAATAAAATGAAATGATGTGTGCAAAATGCAACATATAAATTACATCAATTGTGGCATAAAACTAACCCTTTTTTAGTACTAATGTTGGAAAAAGTGTGTTTTTGTCTTCCTTTTGTATTTTCAGGATTAAATGAGCTCAAATTAACAAAAGAAGCAAAAAGGCAGCTAAATCTAACATAAATACAAGAAAAGGAACAAACGTGGCATGCCCGACCTCCCCGACAGCATCTTCCCAAGCAAAACAAGAGAACAGAAGGCTGAACACGCCCCGTGCTCAGTGAGCACGGGGGCGTGCCCAAGTGCCAGCATAAAAGACAAAGCTATAGAAGCTTCTATCGCCCACCACGGGGCCGTGCTCAGTGGATACGGGGCCGTGGTCAACTATAAGATTCGTAGAATCCAGGCAAATCTTGATAGTACAGATATGCTTCTGCACACGGGGGCGTGCCCAGCAGACATGGGGGCGGGGTCAACAGACACGGGGGCGTGGTCAACTGATGCAGACAAACTACAATTAATGAAGAAAGAGAAGGATGATGGACACGGGGCCGTGCCCGAGTCTCTGTTCAGCCTATAAATAGGGGTGCTTGGCTCATTTGCAAACCATCCCTTGGCACACCACCTCTCTCACACTTCACCCACCACCCACCACCCACCACCATCACAACACCATCATCCACCACCATCATCCATTGTCCATCATAGAGTGTGTGAGTCGTCTCGGGATCCAAGATTGATCGTAAGAGTTCTTGACAATCAAAGGCCATGTTTGCCCAAGTCTCTTACATCACTTGGTGAAGACAAGTGTCTAGTGTAATACTGTTTATTTTTAATCTTTTCGTACTTTTTACTTGGTTATGTAGTAATGACATTAATAACTAGTTTCTTATGTTGAAGGTGATTCATCCTTATCGTTTATCCGTGGTGTCTTGGCATTATTTTACTGTCTATATAAAATAAAAGATTTTCACCATTCATATCTCCACGGTCTATATGGAGGTATGTTGGCTACCTGGTTGGGGGTTAAGGGAACGGTTTGGTAATAGTCTTGCCTTGTTCAGTGTATAGATCTTGCAAGGACCTGGGTCAAATTTAGTAGGACCTCCTTCAATACCCACCGGTATTGGATGGCGGGGGTCCAAACTCTTTGATCCCTTCATATGTAAGCTACTATTAATACTTTAACCCGGCTACTTAGGACTGTATCCCTGCTGACTCAGACTACTTAGCCGAGGGTAACGTCACCTTCAAAAGAGGGGCCTACCATAATATGCATTAATAACTTAATTAATAATCTTTCAATAATCCGACCCTTTAGGATTGTATCCTTGCTGACTCAAACTACTGGGTTGAGGGTAACGTCATCTTCAAAAGAGGGGCCTACTACAATAACTAAGATAATCTCTTAAAAAGTGCAAAAGTGCGGAAATAATCAAAGGTTACACTAAACACGAGTCGAAGCCAAGTGATTCATCTTGTGTATCTGTTTTTATTTTTATTTTATTTTTATTTTTTCAGCATTTTATTTAGTTTTTATTTTTTTTAGTTTAAAACCTTTTTCTAAACTTTTGATTTGATTAGACGTTGAGGATAAACCGATACTAAAAGCTCGTGTGTCCTTGGACGACCTCGGTATCTTGCCAACACTATACTACGCTCACGATGGGTGCACTTGCCCATATGTGTGTTTGGTGTTAGTAAAATATCGTGTTTTATAAATTTAAAACTTGACTAACTTGTAAAAAGGGCTTAAAATATACTTAAATCCATATACCACCACACTCCCATCAATTTTTTGGCGCCGCTGCCTGGGACACAAGGATTTTAAGAAAGTTAGGAATCAACGGCCTAATCGTTTTTCTTATTTTTCTGTTTTTTTAGGATTTTTCTTAATTTTTCAGCTTCTGCAGAACTCAGCACGGGCCGTGCCCGCTGAACACGCCCCGTGCCCATCATTGGAACTGGCAATCCTGTTTTAAGTCAGACAGTATGCTGAACACGGGGCCGTTCCCACTCAACACGCCCCGTGCCCAAGATTCAGTTACTGAAAACAGAACCGTAAGATCCCGACGGTTGGTAATTTTTGACACAAACATGAGTGATACTGATATTTTTTACTTTCGGCACTCTTATGGTCCGTGGTGTCAAATATGTGGCGGCTCCCATAAAGAATTAGAATGTTATTTTCTAAATTATAAGCCCCACTATATAGACCCATCGTTTTCCCGTAGCCTTAAGAGGGGCGAAAGTAAAAATAATCCCTATCTCTCCCTCGAATGCTCTCAACCGGATCTTCTAGGAGAAATGCTTCTTGATGAACTATTTCAATTGGAAGATCTAATTCTTAATTGGTTAAAAGAACTTAGGATAGATTTCAATAATTTATCTCAAGACGATAACCAAGAAGAATTGTTGGGATCGCATTCGAACAACTTCGTTGTTCCCGACGATACCTCTAACTCTAGCAAGGACTTGAGCGATAATCGTCCCTGTGTCGATTGTGCCGTGAAGGACTCCCCATCGACTTCGTTCGATGCATACATAGACCTGAGCGATTCGGCATACACCTTCTTTAACGAGAGCCCGGGAAAGGGTTGGACTTGTCTACCTACACATAGCATAGGAATCACCCTCACCGACAACCTCTTGCGTTCTCGTCTTAATCTAGAGCAATTAAGGTATCTTAGGCACTTTGGGGTTGTTCCATCCAGTAAGGAACCAACCGATCCAGAAAAGTTCCTTAAAAATAGACAAACTTCATAACAGCCTTTCGACACGGGGCCGTGCCCAGGTCAACACGCCCCCGTGTCCACCAAAAGATTCCTTTCTGACTTTTTTCAGAATACGGACAAAATGTGTCAGGATCTTGCCTGCACACGGGGCCGTGTCCAGTATGCTGTCGTTTTCTATAAATGCAGCCAAGAATCCTGCACATTTGGACCATCCAGGGACAGAGATTTGAAAGGATCTTCTCACCTACCATCCTAGGTATTTTCTAAAAGAAGGTTCTAACAAACATCTTGTCCTTTCCTCTTTTATCCATTGCCTTCTTCTTCATCTTTCTTGCATCAACACCTCCATTGAAGCTTGAGATCACCATGACTCCAAGCTTTATTGTGATGGTTATTAGGTTTTTTGTTCAAGGAATCTTGTTAAAAATAAGTTGTACAACATTGTTTTAAGATATTTCTGCTCAAAAATGCTTCATAAGTTGGAAAAATAATTTGAAACTCCAAGATTTCCTTGTTTCAAAAATCTGCAGAAAGTTGAACACGGGGTCATGCTCATTGAGCATGGGGCCGTGTCCGATGTACTGTTTCATTAAAATGAAATATTTTTTTTGGTTTGCTTTCGTAGAATGTCTAGTCAAAATAGTGGAACCTCTTCTGCGCACCCCAGAAACAGTTGAAGGGAAAGAAGGTCATCAATTGAAGCAACTCTCGTACGATACGTAATGGCATTACGTGAAGCTCTTGACGAGATGACTTCAGTAGAGGAGGTCCTAATAGACCGTATAAATTATCTTACGGTGGGGTTGGAAAATAGTTTTCAAGAAATTAACCTCTTGCACCAGAGGTTAAACATTCTTGTAACACCTCCCACGGAACCAATCCTCCCTCAAGAGGATTGGAACCTAGCACTTGGAATCCACAATCCTACTGGGTGGGAAGACCTTCCAGCAGAACCTCCTCTTGAAGATCTACAAGAAGTCCCGGTGGAGGTTGCACCCCCTCAAACCAATGCCAATGAGCCCGCCTTTCTTCTCCCAAGGGAGATAGAGGAATGGTTCACCGACGTGTGAAGGACCCATGCTCAGAGAAAAAAGTTCTTCATGCCGCATCAAACCAAAGGAATTATCTCTTTGGAAATTTTGCTAGTAGAATAAATTTAGGCTAGAACTTCTTGATTTAGATTTCTTGTGCTTCTTTGACCTACTTATCTAAAAATTTTAACTTCTTAGGACTATTATGTAATTCTCTCTATGACTTAATAAATGATGGTTTTAATTAATTTGGTGTTTGGATGATGTTGTAATGGATAAAACACACTCGGGATGGCAAAGGATAACAAGGGAAACTTGGACCGGCACCCTAAGCACGAAAACAGGGCCATCCGACAAAATTTTCTTCATTACAGCAAGTTCAGCACGGGCCGTGTCCGCCCAACACGGCCCCGTGCTGCACAGTCTGCAGAAAATGCCCAGTTCAGGTAAACTGGACACGGGCAGTGTTCACCCAACACGCCCCCGTGTCTAGGCTTCTGTTTCTTTTTACAACTTTTTGTTACTGGCGACTGAACACGGGGCCGTGCCCGGACACCACGGGGCCGTGTCCAGACGCCCAGTAACATAAAATTTTGCTTTTTCACGCCTTTTTACACATTCAATCAACCTAAAAACTTATTTTTGGCACACATTGAGGACAATGTGTAATTTAAGTGTGGGGGGGGGGGGATGCTAAAACTTTGAATCTTGCAAGTCCTAATTACAAGCCTTACACAAAACTCTATTGGAACCGCTAATCACCCCAATTTTTTTTCAAAAATTTTTCATTTTTTTTACTTGTCTAGGTTTAACTTGGGAATTTCAAGTTCTAAAAAGGTTATATTTTTACAAATTTACAACCGATAGCGTCGTGATAAAAAGAACCAACATAAGAAAATTATGAAACGGCATGACAAGCTTAGTTAAAATTTGATTATATATACTTGATCACATAAAAACCCATTCCCACAAAAGTGAGTTTTGAGCCTTTATTGAGCATACAAATACATATCTTTAAACTAAAAGCTCATTTTTCGTTTCTTGTGTGAATAGCCGCTTGGTTCTTACAACTCTAGAACTTTCCACGACGATACATTCCCGGTCCTTACCAACTTAAACCCGAGTAAGTAAATGATGGAGGCATTAGGACTAACCCTTTTTATTTCTACACCATTATTTTTTCTTTTTTTTACCACCTACCCAAAATCCCCCTAATTAACCCCTTTGAGCCTAAACCTTTTCATTTCTTAACCCAAACCAAACACCCTTTCACCCACCAAAACCTTTTTTTATTTTTTAACCCTTTGTTTTAGTAACAAGCTCGGTTTTTCGTATGACTTTTCAAGAAAAAAATGTTGATGATGAAGCAAAAGAAGAAAATAAACAAACAAGTTCATCAAAAATAACTTTGTTTGAAAAAAAAGGCTTCATCAAAATAAAAATTGCAAAAAAAAAAGTCATACAAAAACCGACGCTTTTACACTTTTCACCCTTTTACTAACCACTAACCCAACCACCTACCTTTAACCCAAGCCTAACTCTTCACCCAAAAGTCCTCTTGATATTTACAAAGGTATATAGTTAAAAAGGAGGAGGATTGATTGCTTAGCAAGCCTATGGTAGGAGTAAGTTCCATGCCGCTCTCGAGTGATTCACTAAAATACATCTTCGGCCGAGTGTTGAGTGATCCCCTGTGATGTATGTGAACTTGTATATAAATAGAATTTTAAAGAGGCATGTTATGCCCTAATAAGTAATTTATCTTATGAAAAGTTTTAAATAAATCATGACGAATAGGATTGTAAATAAATAAAAATAAAAACTTAATAAAGAATCTTGGAAATCCCGACACTCTACGACAAGCCCAAAAACCTTCTCTTCTACCCATTCCATTTGGGAGTGTAAAGCCACATTATAAAGAGTTTTGCTTGAGGACAAGCAAAGATTCAAGTGTGGGGGTATTTGATGTGTGCAAAATGAAACATATAAATTACATCAATTGTGGCATAAAACTAACCCTTTTTTAGTACTAATGTTGGAAAAAGTGTGTTTTTGTTTTCCTTTTGTATTTTCAGGATTAAATGAGCTCAAATTAACAAAAGAAGCAAAAAGGCAGCTAAATCTAACATAAATACAAGAAAAGGAACAAACGTGGCATGCCCGACCTCCCCGACAGCATCTTCCCAAGCAAAACAAGAGAACAGAAGGCTGAACACGCCCCGTGCTCAGTGAACACGGGGGCGTGCCCAAGTGCCAGCATAAAAGACAAAGCTATAGAAGCTTCTATCGCCCACCACGGGGCCGTGCTCAGCGGACAAGGGCCCGTGGTCAACTATAAGATTCGCAGAATCCAGGCAAATCTTGATAGTACAGATATGCTTCTGCACACGGGGGCGTGCCCAGCAGACACGGGGGCGTGGTCAACTGATGCAGACAAACTGCAATTAATGAAGAAAGAGAAGGATGATGGACACGGGGCCGTGCCCGAGTCTTTGTTCAGCCTATAAATAGGGGTGCTTGGCTCAATTGCAAACCATCCCTTGGCACACCACCTCTCTCACACTTCACCCACCACCCACCACCCACCACTATCACAACACCATCATCCACCACCATCATCCATTATACATCATAGAGTGTGTGAGTCGTCTCGGGATCCAAGATTGATCGTAAGAGTTCTTGACAATCAAAGGCCATGTTTGCCTAAGTCTCTTACATCACTTGGTGAAGACAAGTGTCTAGTGTAATACTTTTTATTTTTAATCTTTTCGCACTTTTTACTTGGTTATGTATTAATGACTTTAATAACTAGTTTCTTATGTTGAAGGTGATTCTTCCTTATCGTTTGTCCATGGTGTCTTGGCATTATTTTACTGTCTATATAAAATAAAAGATTTTCACCATTCATATCTCCACGGTCTATATGGAGGTATGTTGGCTACCTGGTCGGGGGTTAAGGGAACGGTTTGGTAAGAGTCTTGCCTTGTTCAGTGTATAGATCCTGCAAGGACTGGGTCAAATTTAGTAGGACCTCCTTCAATACCCACCGGTATTGGATGGCGGGGGTCCAAACTCTTTGATCCCCTCATATGTAAGCTACTATTAATACTTTAACCCGGCTACTTAGGACTGTATCCCTGCTGACTCAGACTACTTAGCCGAGGGTAACGTCACCTTCAAAAGAGGGGCCTACCATAATATGCATTAATAACTTAATTAATTATCTTTCAATAATCCGACCCTTTATGATTGTATCCTTGCTGACTCAAACTACTGGGTTGAGGGTAACGTCACCTTCAAAAGAGGGGCCTACTACAATAACTAAGATAATCTCTTAAAAAGTGCAAAAGTGCGGAATAATCAAAGGTTACACTAAACACGAGTCGGAGCCAAGTGATTCATCTTGTCTGTCTGTTTTTATTTTTATTTATTTTTATTTTTTCAGCATTTTAGTTAGTTTTTTAGTTTAAAACCTTTTTCTAAACTTTTGATTTGATTAGACGTTGAGGATAAACCGGTACTAAAAGCTCTTGTGTCCTTGGATGACCTCGGTATCTTGCCAACACTATACTACGCTCATGATGGGTGCACTTGCCCATATGTGTGTTTGGTGTTAGTAAAATATCGTGTTTTATAAATTTAAAACTTGACTAACGTGTAAAAAGGGCTTAAAATATACTTAAATCCATATACCACCACACACGCATCACGAAACTTCAAATTTCCTTGTGTTTTGAAACAATGATTCTGTTACAACACTCCCCGACGATTCCGTCGTGATTTGTTGTTTTACGCGGTCGGGGTGTGACATGGCACGTTCCATATCCCCTCAACTCCATAAACCCACAATTCTCTGCTAAAACCCTCACTATATAACTCACACTTAGCAGAAATTCAAAAACCACACACCTTTCTTCACAAAAACTTCAAACCGAAACATCCCCTGTTCCTCACTCAAAATCCAAAATTCCCTAAATTTCAAACCCTAATTCACAAAATTCAACAATGGCCGAAGTTAACCTGAACATCCCAATTGTCCAACATGAAGTACCTTTTGTTGAAGATACAGAATTACTACCAATGAAAGAAAACAATCTGCTGATGAATACAGAGCATTCAGAGTATGAAGTAAGATGTCAACTTCTGGTAGAATATCTCATGAAATGTCCAATCTCGGGAGCACTGACAAAAGGAAGAGAAGTACCAGAAAAGCTACTACAGCAATTTGTTCACACTTTTAATGAAGTTGAAGAAAATCAGGTCTCTGCTCATGTATGGGGAAATGTTTTTGTAACATTAACCCCTGCAAGGGTAAGAGAATGGCTTGAACTACCTATTCTTGATAATTACATTGAAGCACCAAGCAGAGAAGAATTAATAAGCTTCATCATTGAGCTTGGTTACAAGAACAAGGAGATCAACAAAATTGGAGCAATTAGAAGAAATGAAATGCCAGCCATCTGGCAAGTGATGCTGGAAGTGCTAAACAAATGTCTCACCTCAAAGATAGGAGAAACTGATCAAGTCAGTTAAGCTATTCTGACAATCATGTATGGACTCATAACTGGGTTCAAAATTGATTATGGGTCAGAAATTTTCAACCTACTCAAAAGGTCAATCATCACAAGAAATGGAAGAATAACATCACATCTGCCATATCCAAGGTTAATCTCTATTTTTATTTCTAAAACATTTGCTGCAAGAGACATAGAAATTCCAATTTTGGAAGATATGTGGAGTTCAAATACCATGAAGACCTGGAGTTCCAATCATGGATGGGAATCTGACAAAGATATCCGTGAGTTACCAGAAAGCATGCTATGCCTCATTGCACCAGACTCACAATACAGAATACAACATGAAGAACTTCTAACCAAATCAGATTCTCCAACAGAAGAGGCCAGCAAAGAGGTTGTTAACTATTCTTCATCACTAGAAGAAGAAGAAGTTGAGAAGTCCTGGTCATCAGGAACAGAGGCTGCAGGAGGAGAAAGAATTCTGGAGATAACTAACTCACCAAAAAACAAGACAGAACATGCTGATAGTCAACAGATTCATGAAGGAGGAATTCATCATGATTTTGATAGTCATCAAGAGGAAGTACATGAACACTATGCAGAGTCACATATTGCTGGAGGAATTCATGAAGATGCTGAAGACCAACATTATGAAGAAACTCACTTTGATGGTGCTGAAACTGAAGCCACTGAAATTATACATCATGATGAATCTCAAATTCCTGGTACATCTCTTTCAAAAACTGTGTTAGTTGATATTCACTCAAAAGAAACAAAATCAGAAAGTTCAATTCATGTTTCTTACAAGTTAGAACATAAAAAGATTGATGTTGATGAAGAGGTTACTAGTTCCTTTCATCTCAACTCTGAATCAGAAAATGAGGAAGAGGATGAGATCCCAACAGATAGAGATCAGGAAACTAATCAAGGAAATCTGGAAAAAGGTAATCCGTTTACCTCAAAAACTTATGGAGAATCATATATTGATATGATTCAAGGACATAAGGAAATCCAGGATGAGAATTTGTTACTCACCACTGGTGGAGATGATACTGGTAAACTTAAGGTTGCACCAAAATCTAGTAAAGCCAAAAGTGACCCTATCATTTCCAAAACAGCAGCAAATGTGTTTGCAGCTGGAATGTTAGCAGGAACATCTGTTGTTCCAAATATCCCCGAAACACCCAAGAACCAAGAAAATCTGGAAACTGTGCTTGAAAACGTTTGAAAGCCTGCAAAAGAAATCCAGTAGAAGAAAACTTGATATGTTGCTGTCATAAATACAAGGTCAAAGGGCTGATATGAAGACTTTGTCAGAATCAGTGGAGGTGATAAAGAAATAATCCGAAGAAAACACTGAAGCAATAAAGTCTCTTCAAAAGATGAAAGAAAAGGCACCAGAATCCAACATCTCTGCATCAGAAATCCAGATGATTCTCACAGAAATAGAAAAGATCAAGACACAAGTTGCAAATGCTGTGGAATCAAGGCAGTCAAGCAGTGCAAACAGAGTTTTGGAGGAAGTCACCATACTAAGGGCAAGCAATAACAGTATCACAGATGCCTTTGAGAAGCTGTCAAAAGAATGGGCTGCAATTCAGATGAAAGCTCAAACTGAATTCACCAAAGTTCAGAATAACATAGCCAGCAACTCAAAACAGGTAAAAGAGGTGCAACAACTGATGGAAAAGATGCAATTCAACATTGCAAAATTGGCCAAAGTGGATCCCAAAGAACTCATGAAAGAATTTCCTGCTGAAAGCTCACACCAAAAAGCTCCAAAGTCAACCCAACCGCAATCATCAGCTACACCAAGCACCAAATCTGGAACCATACTGATGGGTCCACCTCCAAATGTCCCAAGAGATGAAAAGCTGAAAAGGTTAGCAACTTCAAAACCTCAAGTTGTTAAAAATTTGAAACTTTTAACTTCTGAAACTGTCCCAAAACCAACAATGTCTGATGACTCTGCAATGAGTAAACTTATGAATCTGCAATCAATGAATGAATGGGAACAAGAAGGAGATTCAAGAAAACCAAACATTGTTAAAAGAAAAATCTCTAAAAATCAGTCTGTCTTGGTTAAAGGGATTGACAGGGATGTAATGATATTCCCTGAGTACAATCTTGTGAAGTATTATTTAACAAAAGAAGATGTACCACCAAGACCACTGACTCCTGTCAGAGTGGCTTTAAGAGAAGAAAGGATAACAAGAGGTTCAGGTAGCATCCACTGCAAGAATGAGAATCCAGTAAAGAGAATTTTAAAAGTGGATAAAGTAAAGGTTGCCGATGATGTTGGAGGAACTCGTGTGCAAAACAGGTACACAGTTCTGAGAGAAAATGGGGAAGAACAAATGGTGACTGACGAAGAAATAGCTGACCAATTGCATCCTCTAGACATTCTGTTTATGAAGGATGTCTATGAAAAGGAAAAGAAAAATACACAAGAAGTCAGAAGGGCATTGAATGGCATATCAAAGGCTGGAATACTGCTGTTTGAAAGAATGGCTTTTTCAGACTTTGATCTATGCATCAACTATAAGCATGTACACAACAAAAAGGTGTATGTCATACCACCCAAGACACGAGTCCCTCAGAGATATTGGAAAATGCAAGATCTGGAGACATCATTGAATTAACAAGCAAAACTAACAGTCACAACTATGGTGTCATCTTCAGATCAGAGATATTGATAATAACAAAGCTCTGTTCAGAAGTGTTGATATCTGTAAGTACTCAAATCAAACTCTGAGGTTTATCATGAAAGGGATGAACAAAAGACAAGAATACCTTCAGAAGACAGGAGAGAACTTGGAAGGTCACAAGAAAGAAATTGAGCAAATGATTGAAGAATGGATCCAAGCAAGAACATGGTACAAAGACATGTATGTCATCTGCAACAAGTATATCTCCTACAAAAAGCAGTTAAAGAAAGGAGATGTGTACAAGAAAGTAAAGCTGAATTGAAGAACTTGTTTGTTTGAATTTCCATCTTTTATGTAATTTGTTTTTCAAAAACGTCAGTAACTGGTTTAAATTTGCAAATGTTATGTTTCCACTATTTGGAAATTTTTGTTCATGAGGTAGTTCATTTTCTTACAATACTTAGGGGGAAACTGTTAGGAAACTTTATTTGTAAGTATTGAAGAAAATCACAATCAACTGGATCTATGAAGAGATAACAGTCCTGAAGATCACAACAAGAAGAAGAAGATCAGATAGGACAACTGAAATGCACAACATCTACTTCAAAGAACCACAAGTTGATCAAGATCTGATTTGGATTATCAGAGAAGGTCATTTCTGATAGATCTGATGATATTTCTGATGAAATATCATCAGTTTCTGACGATTCTGATCATCAAATTTTCTGATGATTTGTTCACCAGAAATCTGATGAAGTGGTTTATCAGAAATTCTGATAAATACCCCACTTGTTTAAATCTCAGCTCTATCCTGCCACCATGACCGAAGCAACTTGACATTATTAGATATCATGATTACAAAGGCAACTTGAACGATTGATTCAATGAATATGTCAAATTACTACTTTTTGCAGGACTTATTGCATGAATAAACTATTGTTTATTCATGTACCCAACCTTCTATAAATAGAAGGCTCAACCAGCAGAAGATAATTGAGTTTGAAGCTTAGCATTCATATATACCATACAAACTCCATTTCCCTTCTCACCCACATAATTCAAGATTCATTTGTATTAGATAATAAGTTTACAATCACCTTGTAAACTATTTTGTTTCAAAGTGATATAAACTTGATAATTCTGTAGGTCTTGTTTCTGAAAGTCTGATTTCCATTTCCGCACATCTTTTTCACATCTACTTAAATCACTTGCCATATTACGTGAAAGAAGTTGTTAAGGCCATACTGGGTCCAACAGAACCGGGTTCTCCAGAGAAACAGGTCGTGTTATGTGTTGAAAAAGTGAAGACTGAGGTTTATATAGTCTATCAGTCAGTCGGCCACGGCCCCGTGCTGATGCAGCACGACCCGTGCCGTGTTTTATTAATTCTGGTATATTTGGGCGTTTGGGCACGACCCCGTGTTCAAAGTGCCAGTAACCTTATTTTTTTTATTCGCGCACATGTGTGTGATCGTTTCTCTGTGGTTCCTTTGGTACTTACCTGTTTCTCGTCAAATCTTCAAGGATGATGCTTCCCAATTGTTCCTACAAGATAATTAAAAAGAAAAATATGCATATTTACAATAAACATTTGATCGTTTTCCGATCACATATCTACCTCTTGAATATCCATTTCAATTTCCTCATCCTCAATGAAACCTCGGTAAAGCTTAAGCCTTTGTCCGTTTACCTTGAAAGGTTCACCGTTTGGAGGCTTAATTTCTACCGCTCCATGTAGAAAGATTTGGGAGATGGAAAAAGGTCCCGTCCACCTTGACTTAAGTTTACCCGGAAATAATCGAAGCGTCGAATTAAACAATAGCATTTGACCCCCCTCCCGAAATTCTTTAGGTTTGCTTATTTTATCATGTATATTTTTCATGCGTTCCATATAAATTTCAGAGTTAGAATATGCTTGATTTCTCAATTCATCTAATTCGTTTAATTAATAGAATCGATTTTTACCGGCAAGTTCTTGGTCTAGGTTTATGTTTTTTAACGCCCAATAGGCCTTGTATGGGGTGGTGACAATTTTTCCCATAGAAGAGCTTGTATGGGGTGGTGCCTATTGGTGTTTTGTAGGCGGTTCAGAAGGCCCATAAAGCGTCATCTAGTTTATCCGCCCAATCTTTCTTGTTTTGACCTACGGTTTCTTCTAAGATTCTTTGTAGCCCTCGATTTATTACTTCGGCTTGACTGTTGGTTTGAGGATGGTAGGGGGTTGAAATGTGGTGATAGACCCCAAATTTTGTTGAAATTTTATTTAATTGATGATTGCAAAAATGGGTACCTCTATCACTAATTAGTGCTTTTGGAGCACCGAAACCAGAAAATAATCATTTTAAGAATTTTATAACAACTCTCCCATCATTGGTTGGAAGAGCTTCAGCCTCGGCCCATTTGGACATGTAATTAACCGCTACAAGAATGTATTTGTTACCTTTTGACAGTGGGAAAGGTGTGACAACTCGAGTTTCCAAGATTTCCATCTCCGCATTAATTGCACGTTAACTGTTTAAGTTGTTTGTTGACACGACTTGTTTGTTTCACAACTGTACACGTTGTAATATGTTAAATCGTATTGTGACTGATATATTATATCCGGTGTGTTATTAAGTGTGTTTTATTTATATTGGTGTGCATCATAGTGTGTGTATATATGTTGATGTGTAAATAACATGCTGATATTGATGATGTGTTTGTATAATTAAGAACAACACAAAATAATGGAGCATGACCGAAATCACCCTCTAGCCGAAAACACTCTCACCCACGAAAACAGTTCTTGATGAAAACACATATGTTTTTTCGTCCACAAGAGGCCAGCGAAAACCAAATGGGCTTCGGCCCAGTAGCGTACAAAATGCAATGTTGTGATATTAACTTGTTATGTTAGAATTTTATTTAGTAAACCCTAGACACCTCTCACCTTCTCTTCCTCTATCCCTGTGCGACGGCAATAGTCAAACCCTTGGAACCTTTTTGCATCGACTGGATTATTGTCTCTCCTGCTTAGGTTAGTGATCAACTTTTGTTATGTATTAAAATCATTATGATTCCATGTGTTAACTGTTATGTGGTTTGGTTGTGAATTGAATAGATGAGTATGATAGGGATATTTAATCTGATGTATGAACGGTTGTGTCCTGCATATTGTCCATGATCGATTTGTTCTGGGTTATTATTGTTTTAAGCAAATAATATGAGTAGTAGAAGTGTACAAAATGTATTGATGATGGCCGACATCTAGGAACAAATAAACACATGGGGACTGAAGCATGTTAACTGACAATTGTTATAGTATGTCTCTATTGAATAGTGGTTGACAACTATGTTTTGAATATGTTTCCATTGGGCCGCTACTGATAAAAGATAGTAAATCATGAATTTCGTGTATGATCTAGATTATTATAATCAAAATTGTTGACTGTGATAATTAGATCTAAATTATAATAACTTGATTAGGGTTGTTGTAGTCTGTAATTGCTAGATGATGACTGTGTGATGATTAAATTGATGTCAGGAATTGATTTGCGTAACTGATGTGTTGATGATGATGATGTAGTCGACGAAAACCCCCACCCCACTTGAAAGCATCTTGACGAAATCCAAAGTGATTTTGGCCCAAATTGATTTCGGCCCAAAGTGATTTCGCCAATAACTGATTTGTATGTTGTGTTTTCGTTTAAGTTTTAATACAGTAACCTTGTTATGTCCAATCTGCTAACCCTGTTAAGTGTATTAACGCTGTTAAGCAGGTCGATTATATTAAGTATATTAATTGGGTTATGTTAACTATGTTAACTCTGTTATGTTAACTATGTTATGTGTGTTAACTGTGATATGTTTCTGATTAACTCTGTTATGCATGTGAACTATGCAAAGTGTATTCATCCAGTTACGTGTGGTAACCTCGTTAAACCCATTAACACTGTTAGTTATGTTAGTGGATGAGATCGTTAGATTAAACTGCGAAAGACACTTATGTGAAGCATGAAGTGCATGAGATTGATTAATTGCTTACGTGATACATGATGTTAACTGCCATGCACTACGTGATGTTGGATTTACATGCGAGTCATTACGAACTTAACTGATTTAAGTATACGTGCATATTATAGGACTTGACTGATTACTTGTGAACACATAACTTAGCATACCGAGCAAACCAATGTGAGTTCACACTCCTTCCAAGGCATGGGGTTCCCAAGGGTTGGGAATGAGATTGAATAACTACTCGTACTATCATTACTATTAAACTACTTTTTACTGTCCTCGGATTGATGGGCACGTACGTAAAACCTACGTACACAACGGTAACTACAAACTTGCGTATTCCCCATACAACAGGATACGTACGACTATAAGACCATCAACTCTATCACTTTAAGTCCCTCATTTATCGACTTAATCGTCGAGGCCTATGGCGAGCGAATCATTAGTTAATAGCGCTATTTGGTTTAACAACCCTCACACCGTGCCAGTCGGACGGGCGTGTACTAATGGACTATGGGCAAAGGGCCAATGCTGATAGACATTGACTTAGGGTACCTCTTACATTTTCGTAGCAGTCGATACGCGTGGTCTAGTAACACATGGGAAGCCCCCACTAATCTTCGCAAACATGTCTGGGAGGCCGCGATACTAATTAAAATGATACATGGGTTACAAACGAACATACGATTTACGAAACGAATACTATTACTAAACAACCCACTGTGAACTCGCTCAACTTTGTGTTGATTCGTTGCTACATGCCTTGCAGGTCGTTAGGTACTCTTGGAGCTTGCACAGGGAGGCGCGGTCGTTGTAGGACATGGCATTGTGTGCCATGCTAATAAACATTACTTTATTTCATACTTAATACTTGCTTTGGGTTTTACAATTATGCTTCCGCTAAACACATAACTAATTTTTTGGTTGGGACCACCTTTCATATTGTGTGGTTGAATTTTACTTATTACTTGTTATGTTCAATATGATTGGTGGCTTGATCCTGGTCAGTCACGCTTCCAAGCGGTGATACTCCGCGTGTGGATTTTGGGGGTGTGAGAGATTGGTATCAGAGCCATTGGTTATAGTGAACTTGGTTTTAATAAGGGAAAACGTTTTTATTAAAACCAGACTATAACCTGTACAGTGCTCAACGATCCCCAACGACGCTTCGCTCCACGTGCAAGACTCGACATTCTAGGTGATATGGTTTATGTTTTATTGCCTACTTGTTAGTTACATAGAACCTTGCTCATGGTATGCTTAGATAAACATAGCAACTGTTGATTGAAACACTTATGTGCTTACTCTCTTCTGTCATCGCACTTTTGTAAACCTCTCTCCCTCATGTTCTCTTTGATATCAAGATCATGAGTGGACGCGTTAACCTAACTCAAGCCCAGTTGGCGGCTTTGATCACTGAACAAGTTACTGCAGCACTCGTAGCTGCTAAGGCAGGAGGTATAACCTGCCATCACCACTTACTCTAGGATCTTTAGATCCTACTCTCGTAAACCAACACTCGTGCTTAAGTATGTTTACTCTTACGCACACGACAGGTCAACACGCTCAGCCACCTGTGTGCACGTTCAAGACTTTTATGGACTGTCGTCCTAGTACTTTCAGTGGCACTGAAGGGGCCGTTGGACTCCTCCACTGGTTCAAGAAGCTCGAATCGGTCTTCGAAATGTGTGAATGCCCTGAGGCTCGTAGGGTGAAGTACGCCACTGGTACTCTCGAAGGCACTGCGCTAACTTGGTGGAACGCGCAAGTTCAGATGCTGGGGCTGGCGGCTAATGCCACCCCATGGAATGATTTTAAGGAACTGATCAAACGTGAATACTATAGTCGTGATGACATCCACAAGCTGAAAGTGGAGTTCTTTAACCTGAAGATGACGGGGTCAGAGATAGAAGTGTACACGAAACGATCCAACGAACTGGCAGTGTTATGTCCAACTATGGTGGATCCTCCCATCAAGCGCATTGAGCTGTACCTCAAAGGTTTAGTACCAGAAATTCAAAGTCATGTGACTTCTGCCAACCTTGCTACCATCCAGGATGTTACTCGTCTTGCTCATCGGCTCACAAATCAGGCAGTGGAACAGAACAGGCTGCCTAAGCGCATCAGTGCTACTACTGCTACCACTTCTGCTATTCCCAGCGACAACAAGCGAAAATGGGATGGAGCCTCCAGCAAGGGTTCAACTACAGTTCAGTCTCAGGCACAACAATGAAAGATTGATGATTACCAGAACCCCAGTCTGCAGTCTTCTGGTAGTCAAGGGCAGGGTGGATATCGAGGAAACCTTCCAAAGTGCAACAAATGCAACAGACACCACAATGGTCAGTGCAACAGGGGTCGTTGTCAAAGGTGTCTCAAGATGGGTCATGAAGCTAAGGATTGCAGGAGCTCATGACCTGCGAATCAGAACTATCAACAACAACCACCCGCTCCACAGAACCAGCAGCAGCAACAGCGGGGAAACAGGGGGTGCTTTCAGTGTGGTGCTGAAGGTCACTTCAAGAGGCACTGCCCACAGTTGAACCAGAACCAGAACCACAACCACAACCAAGGAAATGAGAACAATAATGGAGGCAACAACGGGGGTAATAATGACGGCAATGGTGCCAGGGGTCGAGTATTCGTGATTGGTCAGGGTGATGCTAGGAATGACCCCAACGTTGTGATGGTTTCGACATCGTTATTGGTATGGATTAGCTATCCCAACAGCAAGCAGAGATCCTATGCAAAGAGAAGATTGTTCGTATTCCCCGTTCTGGCAAAGAACCTCTCGAAATTCAGGACGACAAGAGTGGTGCTGTAGTGGGCATCATCTCCCTCCTTAAGGCCCAGAAGCGTTTGCGAAAGGGTCACACCGCTATCTTAGCACTTGTTACTGACGCATCAATGAAAGAGAAGAAGATTGAGGATATTCCAGTAGTACGCGACTTTCCTCAAGTGTTTCCTGAAAATTTACCTGGGCTACCGCCTCATCGCCAGGTCGAATTTCAGATCGAGCTAGCTCCTGGAGCAGCACCCATAGCTCGAGCACCTTATCGCTTAGCTCCAACCGAACTGGAAGAACTGTCCAAACAATTGCAGGAACTCTTGGACAAGGGTTTCATTCGTCCTAGCTCTTCGCCCTGGGGAGCTCCAGTATTATTGTGAAAAAGAAAGACGGTACCTTCCGCATGTGCAAAGATTACCGCGAACTGAACAAGGTGACCGTGAAGAATCGCTATCCTCTCCCACGCATTGACGACTTGTTCGATCAGCTGCAAGGGTCGAGCTACTATTCAAAGATTAATCTGAGGTCAGGCTACCATCAACTGAGAGTCCGGGACGAGGACGTCTCCAAAACAGCATTCAGAACACGCTATGGCCATTACGAGTTTCTGGTCATGCCATTCGGGCTAACAAACGCGCCTGTAGTCTTCATGGATCTTATGAAAAGAGTGTGCAAGCCTTACTTGGATAAGTTTGTGATCATATTCATCGACGACATTCTGATCTACTCTAGGAGTCGGGAGGAACATGAACAACATTTACGACTCATTTTGGAACTCCTTCGAACAGAACAGTTGTACGCCAAGTTCTCAAAATGTGACTTCTGGCTTCGTGAAGTCCACTTTCTAGGCCATGTGGTAAACAAGGATGGGATTCATGTTGATCCATCCAAGGTTGATTCGATCAGGAACTGGCCTGCACCCCGTACACCAACAGAAATCCGCCAATTCTTGGGTTTGGCGGGCTATTATAGAAGGTTCATCAAGGACTTCTCCAAGATTGCACAACCCCTCACCTCACTAACTCAGAAAGGCGTTATTTACCGTTGGGGTAATACCCAGGAATCAGCGTTTTAGCACTTAAAGGATAGGCTTTGTAGCGCACCTATTCTTTCATTGCCAAAGGGCACCGACGATTTCGTAGTTTATTGTGACGCGTCAATTCAGGGTCTTGGTTGTGTTTTGATGCAACGGGATAAAGTTATTGCTTACGCCTCGCGCTAACTTAAGATTCACGAAAGGAATTACACTACACACGACTTGGAGCTGGGAGCTGTTGTTTTCGCACTCAAGATATGGAGACATTACCTGTACGGTACCAAGTGCACCATTTACACCGATCACAGGAGTCTCGATGAGTGTAAAATCCTAGCTAAAATCAAAGTGTTTGTTGGAAGGCTTGGAGTATACAAGCTTGAGGTCTTCTACACTTGAAGGAAAATGTTCAAGAAGCATCATCTTCTTCATGTATTTTACTCCTTGGAAGGTAGTATTCATGAAACACTCTATGGTTGTGTTTTATTTTGATAGCATGCATGTTCGTATATGGATCCGGGTATTGGGTTTTACATATAAAATGGGTTTTATATCAAGAAAGTGACATGTTTTAAATAAATATTCCGCTGCGTTTTTATTTTATAAGGATAAAATAACTTTGATAAACATGTAAAAACCCAACAATGGCATCTAGAGCCGCTTATATGAGTGCATGCTTCATAGGATATGAAATTTTCGGGTTTCGGGTTTGGTTAAACCCTATGGCCGAAATTTTTCATCATGGTTCTCCTTTTGTTTTTCAAGATTATTTTCTTACATGCATAAAAATATCTTGAAAAATTATGTCATCTGGATGATTGTTTTGTTTGGACAAAAACCCACATTTTTCGGTTTTTCATTCTTGACCGAAAAATTGTAGGTTGTAAAAGGAAACCATTTTTGCTTCTTGGATTTTATATATATATGTGGATATATATTTTGGTGTTCATAACCTAGCCATGACCTTGTGTGAATATGTTGAATGTTTGTGTTTGTGATTTATATTTAATTATTTCAATGGGTTGTAATAATTATTATTTTTGTTCTTCCATTTGTAAAATATGTAATTTATTTATTTTCATTTGGCATGTAAATAAATAGATTAGGTGCATTTTATTTTTACTAGAAAAATGTATTAGGATAATTTTTTGTAAAAGAAGATGCACACAAAAATGTGGTTTTGGTTTTGGCTAATTTCGGGCCTAAAGGACTTCATAGTTCTTGTTTTGGTCAAAAATTACCGAAGCAATTTAGTGATCAAATTAGTTAAGTGAGGTAGTGTGCTAGAAATATGTGTCAAAAATATGCTGATTAAGTTGTTTGTAAAAACTGTTTTCAGGATACGACTCAGGATATAGAGCTGTAGCTATGATCAAACAATGAGCAAAAAATGTAAGGGGTGACACGAGATATACGAGGAAAGCCCTTGATCAAGCTAGATCGCCGGTACAAAACCTCGGGAGCTGACAATCGCAGCTGCCTTGTTCTTCTATTGCTTCAAATATCAGGATACAGTGCAGGATATGATGCGGATCAACTAGGTGTTACAATATAATTTGAGTACAAGTGTTGGTGTGTAGTGATTGCTAGTAGCTAGAGAGTAAAGTGTGCGAATGAAGTGAGTGCCTTAACTTGATCCGATCATACTATTTATAGCTAACCGAAAAAAACTAACTTTCCTAATAAACCGAGATGCCCAGAATATTCCCAAGTAACCGTTGTAGTCCTGGTCTTTCGGGATCAACGTCTCTATCCCAACTGATTTGCCCGAGTCTTGGGGGAAGAAGTCTCCTTGAACGTTGGAGACTTGTAACTCTTAATCTGCACGTGATCAATTCAGTTAATACCAGGATATCGAACCGGGATGTTACCAATATCCTGATCCGGTATCCTGATCACAATCAAAAGCAGAATATTAACCAGGATATATACTCGGAAAATGACCCGTAACAATTGTCCCCAAAAATATACTTGTTGGAATTCTGAGTTTAAACAGATATATTTTTAAATTTTATCACCTGGATCTAGGCAATTAATATGATGAGACCTTTGAAATGACAATGTGCAACTTCCAAGATGTTATTTACTCTTTACCCCCTATTACTTAGCCTATATCTAGCCGAAATAGTTCACATTATGATCACCACTCCTCAAGCGGATCTCAGGTATTTCTTTTATCTTCTCTGTTTTTCCTTTCCTTTGGATTTTCTGTTTCTCGGCCGATACCCTTTATGGCATCTCGAACAAGATCCCGGTCGAACGAGCCAGTCGCAGACCTAACGAGTCAGAACCACATACGCGAGCCTCAAAACGAAATCTGCTCCTTCAATAACGCTGACATCACCGCCCTGAAGAATTCTGGTGCGTTCCCTGCCGGAGTAGTCATACGACCTTTTGATCGGGAAATCCGATCAGACGCATCGTCAAACGAGTGGGTCTGCTTCCTCGCCTATCCCTTTTCCTTGGGACTCCGGTATCCATTTCCGCCCTTTGTCCCTCGTTTCTTTGAGCTTACCGGCCTTAGTTATGCCCAAACCATGCCGATGGTTTGGCGAGTTTTAATGGTGCTGAACCAGATTAAATCTCGTCACAGCCCTGACCTGTGCATCGAAGACCTCCCCATAGCATACCGGTTGAGGTCCCATGGTAATAGCCGTTTTCTTTTGTTCTCCACCTCCAAGAGCCCTTTAGTCCTTAAGGCCACCAAGAACGAAGACCAGTGGCGGCGAAAGTTCTTTTTCGTGAAAAGAGACTCTATTGACAAGGGTTTTGATCTGCTAGTTAGATGGTTAACCAAGGGTAGGATCTAGGGTTTTAGGAATATCCCCAAGTGTATCCTTAAACTATATCCCAGACTTATATCCTGATGTTTTTGTGCAGCGAATTTCAGAGATCTAGCACCCCAAGTGTGGAATCAGAGTCTAGGATCAAAGAAATCTACTGACTTCCTGCTAGTGAAAGAACCTTCTCCCTGTCTCTTACAGATTCAACCCAAAAATCAAGTTCAGAGATGCCTGGTAAGTACACAATTATAATGATTGTAAAATACAAGAGTTTGCAAATTGAATATTTCTTCCCTTCTTCAGCGCCAGTTATCAACCTTGAAGGCTTCCAACTTGACGAGTTGGACAGTTATTCCAGTCTCGCACCTGTCAAGCAAGAATCCAACCCGAAGCCATCCGTCACACTGAAGCCTACCAGTTCGAAAGTGACTTCCGCTCCTAAAGCTCCTCCGGCATCTCGGACCCGGGCCTCCAACTCCCAGAAGAGAAAGGAAACAGAGCCTCCTGCTATTCCCAATGTATTCCCATTTGAAAATCATGGGTTTGGAGAGTCCAGCAAATTCATGACCAGCTTCCTCAACCAGATAAATATCCTGATCCATATCCTGCACCATATGCTAATTACCGAACTTAATTAAAGTTAATACCTATTTCTTTATTTTGCAGGGTCTTGAACGTCTGTTTTTCCTTTACGAGGATGCATGTGGTTCGAACGTCATGCTGGAAAGTCGGCTAAAAAAGGCCAAAGCCACTATCGCAGACCAAGCAGCGATCGCCACCGCTAAATCAGAGCACTACAAGGCCAAATACAAGGAAATGGCCCAAGAGCAGCAGTCCACCATCCAAAAGGTCACCCAGGAAGCCCAGGCCAAGATCGACGCCGCCCAAGTCCAACATGAGCAGGCTATGGCTTCGTATCGGGAAAGTCTCAAGAACTCTGTCGTCATCTCCCTTCTCCAGGCCAGACTGAAAATGGCTTATGAGGCAATGGCTTTGGGCCTTCAGTGCCCCTCTTGGAACACTAAGGCCTGGGAGACGAAACTGAAAGATCTCGGGGGAAATCCTGTGGAGCCTCCTGCCAAATCTGCTGTGGAAGAACCTGCTAAGGTGCCTGATGCTAGTGTTTCAAAGGATGCCGGTGGTGATGCTGGAGAAAATGCTGGTGGAGAAGATGCTGCTAATGATGCTGAGAGGAATGCTGGTGAGGATACTGGTGGAGATGTCATGGCGAAGGAGGGGGCTGTCCCTTAAATACAGCGTTGTGGGCGATGATGGAAATATGTGCCAAGGCCGGAGCCCACTTTTTTAAATTTCATGGTTGTGGTTTGTACAAACAATTTACTTTTCCTGTCATTGAACAATTTATATTTCCTGCACTAGAACAATTTGATAACCAAAGGTGGATGGGTCCTGGGTTCCAGGATGAAGCCCTTGGTTATCAATTAGTATAACTTGTTTTGGACGATACAACGGTTGGAGGTGGATGGGTCTCGGTTTGAGACAAAATCTTCAACCGTTGCATAAATATCGCTATGAACCTGTTGTGCTTTTGGTGGATGGGCCTTGGTTTAAGGTGAAACCAAGAGCACAACTTTTGACTTGTTAATAATATAACCACCTTTTGACTTACTTGTTGTCGCCTTTTAATTTTTCGTTGCTTAGTTCGAATTTCAATTTTGCAAAATATCTTGACCAGGATACTCAACCAATATCTTTAAAACAGTTTATTCTACAAAATCTCGAACATTAGGGTTTTTAAAGGAAAAATATGGTTTGCTTAGAACTTATAAACCTTTTTTTGATAGCATTTTTAACTCTGATTTTTTAAATTCAAGTATTGTATCCCAGATATTCTAACCGGATATCCTGAATCGTATTCCGAGAATATATCTTAATGATATATCCTAATCAGGATGCTTTGAGCCTTAAACAAAGTTAAACAATTCATGTAAGGTTCACAAAGGAAAGATCATACCAGGAATTGAGTGTAACCCTAGTATTAAAGTCCAACTCCTTTTGCGACTTTTCCCACTAAGATGTCCCCAGTCCGAGACACTTTAGCCCAATTTTGATCTTTTGAGCTTCACACAATTGCTTTAGAAGGAATGTCCCCTGTGCATGAAGTCTATAAACACTTAGAAAATTTTTGAATATCAGTTCCAACTGTTTAGACAATTCTTGTGTTACAGGGGTTAAACCCAAAAATATACTGGAGATAAATGCTTAGTATCCTGGGGAAAATCCCAAATTTTCATGCGCTACAGGCGGGAGTGTATAAACTCAAAGACTTAGAAAGGTGATAACCTTTAAACCTTAGAGAGTATGAAAATACCCTTTCGTGAGAGAGGGTGATCAATCCTCATATACCTTTAGGATTCAGGATATAGCCAACAGTAACGAAATTGTCAGCCACTTTTACATGAACTGGTCCCGCCACCTTGAACTATTCCTGAATAACTTGCGCTCCAGGCTGGGTGTTTAAACCCAATTCGGAAGAAAGGTGAATACCTTTAAACCTGTGAAGGGATCAGGATCCCTTAGACGTGAGAGAGGGGGCCAATCCTCTAATCTCCTGAAGTATCCTGAATGTATATCCTGGAGCTATATCTCGAAGCATATACTGTAAAACAACTGTAAGCTAAGGTGGGTGTTAGCCTGGCTAACACCCCTCCGATGCTTAAGTCAGTAATGGGTTCAAAACAGTAAATAATATTAAAATTTAATAAAAAAGACAGAATCCATACCATCCTGAGTTAGAATTTAAATTCCATACTCACTTGAAATAGAGTTTTAGATGTATAGCATTCCAGGATCTCGGTAGCATATCCCCCTCCATATTCTTGAGTCGGTATGCTCCTTTTCCTGATTCTGATTCAACCTCATAGGGTCCTTCCCATTTTGGAGCCAACTTTCCATCAGCAGGATTAGTAGTATTCTGAAAAGCCTTTTTTAATACCCAATCTCCAACTTGAAATCTTCTAGTCCTTATATTCTTGTTATATGCTTTAGATATCCTCTGTTGATATGTTGCCATCCTTAGCCTTGATGCGTCTCTTGTCTCATCAATAGTATCCAGTTCCTGGCATAGGACTTCAGGATTCTGCTCAGGATCCCGGAGGTTGGATCTCGCTGTAGGTATCACCATTTCTGTTGGGATCACCGCTTCTGCTCCAAACACCAAGGAAAACGGGGTTTGGCCAGTTGCACTTTTCACTGTCGTCCTATTAGCCCACAAAACAAAGGGTAACTCTTCTGCCCATCTTCCTTTCTTAGCCCCTAGTCTCTTTTTCAAGTTGTTGACAATTATCTTGTTTGAGGATTCTGCTTGTCCATTTGCTTGAGGATGTACTGGAGTAGACGTGATCATTTTGATTCCCCCAACTCTTGCAAAAGTCAGTAGTCCTTTTACTTATAAACTGGGATCCATTGTCACAAATAATTTCAGCCGGTACTCCAAATCTGGTCAGGATATTCCTCTTTATGAAGGATACTACTTCTTGGTCTCCAACTTGAACAAATGCTTCAGCTTCAACCCACTTAGAGAAATAATCAGTCATTGCCAGCATAAAGACTTTTCCTCCTGGAGCTTTTGGTAATTTCCCTACGATATCCATCCCCCATTTCATGAATGGCCAAGGGGAAGCTATAGGATAAAGTGGTTCGGCCGGCTGATGTAATATGTTACTGTGTCTTTGACATGCATCACATCTTCGAGCATATTCTGCAGCATCTTTCCTCATTGTCGGCCAATAATATCCTGTTCTTAACGCCTTTGAGAACAATGACTTGCCCCCAGTATGGTTACCACAATCCCCTTCGTGTATATCCTGAAGCACTTCCTTAGTTTCGGGATCCTCTAAGCACCTCAGATATGGTCCTGCAAGAGATTTCTTATATAAGACATTATTTATAATAGTGAATCGTGATACCTTCATTCTAAAGGCCTTAGGATTCTCATCCTTTGGGATGTGTCCTTCCTTGAGATATCTTATAATTGGAACCATCCAGGACTTGGGATCCTTCTCAGGATACTCATCAGGATCCTGAATACTTAGTACTTCCTTATCCTGAGGATTCATCGCAGGATATAAGATATGTAACATTGGTATTCGGGTTCCTTCCGGTATCCTGACTGATGATCCTAGATTCGCCAAGGAATCAGCTTCAGCATTATCCTCTCTTGGTACCTGTTCAAGTGTAAAAATATCGAAATATCCTGCTAATTTTTTAAGAATTTATAGATACTTGATTAATTTCTCGCCTTTAACTGCATATGATCCCTTAAAATGATTGATAATTAACAAGGAATCGACATATACTTGCAAATTTTTAATATTCATATTTTTAGCCAACTCTAATCCTGCAATTAAAGCCTCATATTCTGCTTCATTATTAGTGGCAGGGAATTCACATCTAATAGCCTGGGGTAATATGTCCCCCTGTGGCGATTTTAGTAGTATACCTAAACCTACACCTCTTACATTAGATGCACCATCAGTATATAATGTCCAGGATTCTAAGTTTTCTCCCAGCTTCTGTACTTCTAAGTCTACTTCATTTTGAATGTCACTACTGAAATCAGCCACAAAGTCAGCTAAAGCCTGAGACTTTATGGCATTTCTAGGCTCATAAACTAAATCATAGGCACTTAATTTTACTGACCACTTAGCCATCCTGCCCGACATTTCGGGTTTCCTAAGCACATTCTTAACAGGATAATTAGTTTTAACATTAATCCTATGTGTCTCAAAATAATGTCTAAGATTTGTTGATCCCATAACTAGGGCTAATATCAATTTTTCTTGATGAGAATATCTAGTTTCCGCATCTAATAAACTTTTACTGACATAATAGACAGGATACTGCTGACCTTCATGATCTTTTACGAGGACGGCACTTACCGCATTCCCTGACACAGCAAGGTATTGGGATAGTGGTTCACCATCTTCAGGTTTCATTAACAGAGGTGCGGTTGAAAGATACTGTTTCAAATCCTGCAAGGCTGTTTCATGCTTTGCTCCCCATTCAAACTTCTTATTCTTCTTCAGGATATCATAAAACTCCTTGCACTTTTCCGAGGATCTTTGTAACACCTGTGTCATTTCAACCATCAAACAAATGCCCAACCAGTGAAATATTGTATTTCATACTTGGGATTTGTAAAAATATGTGTATCGTTTACACATATCAATTCTTGTTCGATTTCAATCACTATATCGCTTTCTGGAAGGTTATACGCGCACTGATGCGTAAATATAACCAGTTTAATCCAACGAACACTCCGGAATAGTGAAATAGGCTTAACATACCTTAAATAACCTTTACATAACTTAGAAATAAGTTTTGAAGGCTTTGGTATGGCAAAAACATGTTAAATCGCTTACAGGGACTAAAGTTGACAAACTGCGAAAGTATGCCAATTTGAACTGTAACAGACATTCCGGAACATGACCATAAGTTAAACATACCATAAATATCCTTTATATAGCTTAGAAATAGGCTTTGAGGGGTTCGGTGTGCTAAAATAAACTTTTGGGTCATTCAGGGACTAAAAGTGTCAAAAAGTGCACAAGTTTGCATTTTCGCGCATAACTTACGTTCTGAATACATCCGGACATCCAAAAATTTATGTAAGCATGACTATATTATATTTTAGTGTTCGCCATAAGAAAAATCCATTCGTTTCGTCATTTGGATCGTTTTTCGCGCTTATGCGCATTCCGTCGTAATTAAGCGAACATCGCGTTCGTACGGCCAAACGAACCGACATCCGAGATATTTTTTAGCACATTTTTAGTTCCCTATACTTTAACTTCATTTTAGAGCTTTGAAATGGGGTTAACGGGCCTTAAACGTGTCGAAAATGGCCTTATTACTCAGCAGGGACCAAAACTGCCAAAAATCAAAGTTTTGGTCTGCAGGTTAGCTTACGGACCGCAACACCAATGACCTTACGGTCCGTAAGGTACCTCCAGCACATCAGAAGCTTCTAAACAGCCTGTTTTCAGCAGATTTAACCACAACCACATGTTTGCAACTTGCTTAATCACTAAGATTAGGAGCATATGTGGCTCCATAACCTTTGTGACAAGTGTACGGCTCGGATCGTGGCACGATATTCAAGAAACGATCCTAGCGGCTCTACTTTATCTATAAATACCCACCCCCTTTGGCTTAAAAACCCACAAATCTGATTGAAAAGACTCTAAGTTGGAACCTTCGTTTCATACCTGAGCTATTTTGATCTGGGTTAGCATTCGGGGACCCTGGGTAAGTATTCTTTCGTTCTTTTCCTTATTTTACTGCTTTTCGAGTCAGAAAGTCAAACTTTGTTTGACTTTCAGCGTTGACCAGTAATGGTCAATGCGAAGTTCGTTTGAACTTCGCAACGTGAGTGTAATCACGTTGGTTATAGTCCCTTGGGACTATGCCTACTGATTACCACGTTGTCTAGGGTCGTAGGGTAAGCGATCTAATAAATCGCTTATACCTCGAACCCGACCCAGTTTGGTCGATCATTAGGATCCGACCAAACACATTAGGTGACCATAGTAGGTAGGGAATAACCTTCCGAGGTTATACCCTATGGTCACATCGTTTAAGTAGTTGTATGATAGGTAGTTTATATGCCTTAGGTAAATTACCAGAATACCCTTTTCATGTATAATTGGTAATTAAGCATATGTAACCTAAACCTTTGTCACATAACTGATTATGTAATATGTTTAGGCATATAACACTTGTCATAGGGCTAGTTAGGCGGTCCGAACGCGTTTCACGCGAACGACGCGTTAAAGTAGCATAAGCTACCTAAACGGGTCGTAATGGGTCGAAATCACTTAGGTTAAGTTTCATTTAGTATGTAGGCTTTGTTAAACCAAAAGACACGAGTCTCTACACTCGTTTGGTTTACAAACCCTAATGCTACCCGATCCTCTGATTTAGGTCCGGTTTATTAATATAGTTACCTATACTAGGTGCCGTTTGATATCCGCGATCTCTAGCATTGTTTAGTTGTCACTCCAGGACTACTGAGCAATCTCAGGTGAGTACATAGACCCCTCTTTTACTGTTTTCCAAACTGTTTTGGGGTGGAACACATGTGCCTACTTGTTACTTTCATTCTTTCCTGTTTTGACATCATATACTTGCTATGTTCATTAGTACATTATAGTACATGATTTCATTACATTTCATGCTATGTATGCCCATTGTGTGCGTACTTAGTACATTGTTTTACATTACATCTCATGCTATGTATGCCCATTGTGTGCGTACTTAGTACATTGTGTTACATTGCTTTTTCTGTTGCATATGCTTATCCAGCATATGAACACATTATACTACATATTGAACCGTTGAAATCATTTGACTGTGATCCGTTGATATCTGTGAACCGTTTGTATCTGTGAACCGTGTGAACCGTATTTGACATAGACATTTCGGCATAGACATTTTAACATGATTGACATTTGATCATGCATTTCCCACAAAACATAACTTTGATTTAAACCAAGTTTTACTTCAATACTTTGTTCTTGTGTATATGGTTTAGTTGAGACATTTCACTTGCCATACATGATATTTTGACATAGACATTTGACATGGATATTTGACATAGACATTTGACATGGATATTTGACATAGACATTTGACATGGATATTTGACATAGACATTTTGACATTAGTTTGGTTTGATTAAGTGATTAAGTAACGATGCGTGTGTAATATGATACAAGCATGGTGGATACGCCGCTGGTACTTCCTATATATAAGTGTTTGTATGGTATTACATATTGTAGCGTTATTTGAATCATTTCAGTTTGAGACATAGAACATTTTATACAAATAACATACTTTTCACAAGACATTGTTTTACAAACAACTTATCTTATACAAACTCATCTTACATGGTTATTTATTTAACCATACATTATTTACTTATTTATACATATCATCTGAACTCATTGTTTTTCAAATGATTTACAAAACAAAGCAAATTACAAGGTTCATGACTAAACATTTTCTCAAACATAAGTCATGGAACCTATTTTCACAAAACCTATGTATCTCACAGGCATTTTTATGCTGACGTACCTATTTTCACATGTGTTTTTCAGGAGCTGTTGCATAAGATGATCAAGATACATATAGGCAGACTTGGGCTTTAGTGACAATAAAAGATGCAAGACTAGTTAATTATGTTGTTTTTCCTTGTTTGATTAGACATTGTATCACTTTTAATTAATAAAACGAAACTTCAATTGCCATGGATTTGAAACATTAAATTCTGTTACAACACTCCCCGATGTTTCCGCCACGTTCCGTATGTTCTACGTGGTCGGGGTGTGACAATCTTGAAATAAATCTGTTCAATGCTGCCACTCGCCATGTTAACCGTTGAACATCCTTCATATTTTAAGGTGATTTGATATCCAAAATAGCTTTAATCTGCTCCGGGCTTGCCTCTATCCCTCTTTTAGTGACCATATATCCTAGGAACTTTCCTGCCCCCACTCCGAAATGGCACTTAGCAGGATTTAGCTTCATGTTATACTGATCCAGGATATCAAATGCTCCCGTGATATCCTGGAGGTGATCCTCAGCTTTTTTAGATTTTACTACCATGTCGTCGATGTGTACTTCCATAGTGTCCCCCGGCTTGTCTTTGAACATCATGTTCACTAATCTCTGGTACGTTGCACCTGCATTTTTCAAACCAAAAGGCATAGCAGTATAACAGTAAATACCTGTTGGTGTCATGAAAGCAGTATCCTCCTTGTCTGAAGGTTCCATTTGGATCTGTTGGAATCCTGAGGATGCATCCATGAAGGTTAACATCTCATGACCAGCAGTGGCATCCACCATTGAGTCTATATGCGGCAGAGGGAATGGGTCTTTAGGACATGCTTTGTTCAAGTATGTGTAATCTACACAAACTCTCCATTTCCCATTCTTCTTTTGAACCACAACCACATTTGCTAGCTACTTGGGAAATTTGACTTCCCTGATCATCTTGGACTTCAATAGTCTTTCAACCTCTTCTTGAATAATTATGTTTCATTCTGGAGCAAACTTCCTTCTCTTTTGCTGGATAGGCTTGAAAGACCTGTCAATTCCAAGCTTGTGAGTTATAATATCCTTGGAAATACCTGTCATATCCTCGTGTTTCCACGCGAACGTCGACATCCTGCATTTTAAAAAATTAGTCAATTGATTTTCAATATCCTGAGGGATATTGGTTCCTACGAGCACCGAGATATCTGGATTATCCTGATCCAGGATAACTTTCTTTACATCCTGCTCCGAAGCCTCCATGATATCCTGGGCCCATATCTTTAACTGCTATGCTGCATTAGGCTTGGTTGAGGATCTCATTGAGGATGAGTAACATTCCTTCGCCTCCTGCTGATCACTATCAACCTTGACAACCCCCAAGGGGTAGGGATCTTGATGCACTGATGATAAGTCGATGGCACAACCTTCATATCATGGATCCATGGCCTGCCTAGTATGATGTTATAGCAGGATAGGGAGTCCATCACACAGAAACGTTGTATTGAGTTGACCCCTTCAACATATACTGGTAACTGTATCTCTCCCACTGTGTTCCTGGCCTCTCCACTGAACCCAACAAGCACGGTGGATTTTGAAGTAATATCCATTGGAGATACATTCATTCTTTTCAAAGTTTCTAGTTGGATTATGTTGATGGAGCTGCCATTATCCACCAATATCCTGCGTACAAAATGGTTAGCCACGTATAATGTTATTACGAGAGCTTCATTGTGAGGATCCTGGACAGTATCACTGTCATCACTGTCGAAAGTGATCACTTTATCAGTTGTGAGGGTAGTCATCCTGGCTGGTTTATCTCCCCTCTCAGCCTTAGCTTCCTTTGCATTTCTCTTGGCCGCAGAATACGAAGTCCCACAAATGTCGGATCCTCCTGAAATAAAGTTGATTATCTTGGCATCCGTAGGAGGTGATGCTGCTCGTTCAGGATCCTTCTCAGTATCCTGACCCTTATTCTTCTTTCTTCCTAGGAGATCCTTCAGATATCCCTTGCTTAGAAGATAACTTATTTCCTTTCTTAGAGCAATGCAATCCTCAGTTACATGTCCGAAATCTTCATGAAAGGCACACCATTTGGATTTATCCTTCCAATCAGCTTTTTGTTGATTCTTTCGAGGCCACCTAGCTTTGTCTCCTAAACCCTGCATAGCATACATTAACTCAGGTATGTTAACAGAAAAGCAATATTCAGATAATTCGGGATATTCTTCAGGATCCTCGTATTTAACAACATTCACTTTCTTGTTGTCATTTCTGCCATATGGCTTAGAGCGATATGGTTTATACGAGGATTCTGATTCCCTGTTGGTTGATTCATAGGTTGAGGTGGAATTCATCCTCTCTTGCATCTTCTTATCATCCTCCAAGCGAATATATCTCAAGGCCCGGTTACGAGCTTCGTCGAGATTCCTGCCGGGATTCATTACAAGATCCTGATAAAACTGAGAATCTTTTCGTAATCCCATCTTAAAAGCCTGCACAGCTGTTGCAACATCAAGATGTGGGATATCCAAGGATTCCCGACTAAACTTGTTCACATAGTCCCTCAATGATTCCTGAGGCCCTTGAGTTATCCTGTAAAGATCACTGGTTAGTTTCTCAAAACTCCGGCTGCAAGAAAACTGACTATTAAATAAATTAACCAAATGAGCAAACGAAGTAATTAAGTGAGGAGGAACATTTAACAGCCATTTTAAGGCTGATCCTGTCAAGGTAGAACCAAAACCCTTGCAGAGACATGCTTCCTTGAGATCTGGAGGGATAGGGTTGATCTCCATCCTTTCCCTATACTGGGTGATATGCTCTTCAGGATCCGTGGTTCCGTCATAGAGTTTCATGTTGGGGGTTTGAAATCTTTTTGGGATTTCAGCATTACAGATAGGATGCGCAAACCGGGATATCATGTGACTGTCTTGGGACACTTCTGGAATCGGCTGGACCACCCCAGGCACACTGGATATCATGTCTTTCAGCTTTTGGAGTTCTCTGGAAAATGCCGATGTCATACCTACATCCTGCAAAGATCCAACACCATTAGTAGCAAGAGTGTTATTATTATTAGATACATTACCAGTCTGGGGATTCTGGCCATATCCTGAAGCATATCCTGAGCTTCTTACGGTTGATACTCTTATTGAAGAGGGTATCTCAGGATTATGATTCTGGGAATGGCTTGGCACGATATTCCCCCGGTTATCCTCAGTGTAAACTGAAGAACTGAAGTTCAAAGCCCTGGGTTGCAAAGGAGTGACAGTTTCTTCAGCAGGCCTACTTGGGCCGGATTTCAAGAGTTGTATGTAACACCTGTGCCTTCACGGCCATCAAACAAATACCGAACCAATGAAATATTATATTTCATACTTGGGATTTGTAAAAATATGTGTATCATTTTGCACATATCAATTCTCGTTCAAATCCAAACTCTAAATTCACTTTCTAGAAGGTTATACGCGCACCGATGCGTAGATATAACCAGTTTAATGCAACAAACACTCCGGAATAGTGGAATAGGCTTAACATACCTTAAATAACCTTTACATAACTTAGAAATAAGTTTTGAAGGCTTTGGTATGGCAAAACCAAGTTAATTCGCTTACAGGGACTAAAGTTGACAAACTGCGAAAGTATGCCAATTTGAACTGTAACAGACATTCCGGAACATGACCATAAGTTAAACATACCATAAATATCCTTCACATAGCTTAGAAATAGGCTTTGAGGTGTTCGGTATGCTAAAATAAACTTTTGTGTCATTCAGGGACTAAAAGTGTCAAAAAGTGCACAAGTTTGCATTTTCGCGCATAACTTACGTTCTGAATACATCTGGACATCCAAAAATTTATGTAAGCATGACTACATTATATTTTAGTGTTCGCCTTAAGAAAAATCCATTCGTCGCGTCATTTGGATCGTTTTTCGCGCTTATGCGCATTCCGTCGTAATTAAGCGAACATCGCGTTCGTACGGCCAAACGAACCAACATCCGGCATATTTTTGAGCATGTTTTGAGTTCCCTATACTTTAACTTCATTTTAGAGCCTTGAAATGAGGTTAACGGGGTTCAAACGCATCGAAAAGGCCTTAAACACGTGCAGGGACCATTTCTGCCAACTTTGAAACATTTCTGAATCAGAGAGGTGCTAGCGTAGCGCGACTGCATAGTGCCTTTGCACTAGCGCTACGCGACTGCCTAACCTGACCAGATTAAGTGTATTTGCAATCAGATTTCAGCTGATTAATCCTCACCCACATGTTTCCAATTGTCTACTCATGTGATAAGGATGGAATTTCAGCCACCATAAGGTTCCGACAAGTGTACGCCTTGGATCGTGGCACGTTTTCCATGAAACGATCTTAACGGTTCTCCGAATACTATAAATACCCCATCACCCCAACCTCATTTCTTACAAGAATTCTGATTTGAGAGCTCTAAGTTGAAACCTTTGTTTCATACCTGAGTTCTTGGATCGGGATTAGCATTCGGGGACCCTTCGTAAGTATTCTTTCGTTCTTTTCCTTATTTTACTGCTTTTCGAGTCAGAAAGTCAAACTTTGTTTGACTTTTAGCGTTGACCAGTAATGGTCAATGCGAAGTTCGTTTGAACTTCGCAACGTGATTGTAATCACGTTGGTTATAGTCCCTTGGGACTATGCCCACTGATTACCACGTTGTCTAGGGTCGTAGGGTAGGCGATCTAATAAATCGCCTATACCTTCGAACCCGACCCAGTTTGGTCGATCATTAGGATCCGACCAAATACATTAGGTGACCCTAGTATAGGGCATAACCTTCCGAGGTTATACCCTATGGTCACATCGTTTAAGTAGTTGTATGATAGGTAGTTTATATGCCTTAGGTAAATTACCAGAATACCCTTTTCATGTATAATTGGTAATTAAGCATATGTAACCTAAACTTTTGTCACATAACTGATTATGTAACATGTTTAGGCATATAACACTTGTCATAAGGACTAGTTAGGCGGTCCGAACGCGTTTCACGCGCACGACGCGTTAAAGTAGCATAAGCTTCCTAAACGGGTCGTAATGGGTCGTATACAATTAGGTTAAGTTTCATTTAGTATGTAGGCTTTGTTAAACCAAAATGACACGAGTCTCTACACTCGTTTGGTTTACAAACCCTAATGCTACCCGATCTTCCGATCTAGGTCCGGTTAATTAACATAGTTACCTATATTAGGTGCCGTTTGATATCCGCGATCTCTAGCATTGTTTGGTTGTTACTCAAGGACTTCTGAGCAATCTCAAGTGAGTACATAGACCCCTCTTTTACTGTTTTCCAAACTGTTTTGGGGTGGAACACATGTGCCTACTTGTTACTTTCATGCTTTCCTGTTTTCACATCATATACCTGCTATGTTCGTTAGTACACTATAGTACATGATCTCATTGTGTTTTATGCTATGTATGTCCATTTAGTTCATACTTAGTACATCGTTTTACATTTACATTTTATGCTATTTATGTCCATTGCGTGCATACTTAGTACATTGTTTTTCATCACATGCTTACATTTTGGTATGACATTTGGTTTGTTTACATGGGACAATACATTCATTAACACCGATCATGCCGTTCGTTAGTAGGTAGTGGTACCATAGGAATTGACAACTCCCGTTCCGGACGTCCCAGGGTAAGGGGATGAAAGGAATGACCGAATTCGTTGATATAAGACAGATAGACCTTTAATTTGTTTAAAGGGTTTATCACCACAGTCGCCAGGCTTGGATGTATGCATTTTCACAATACCGCATAAATGTTCATATTAAATATTTGCATGCATTTACACAAAACATAGCTTTGATTTAAACCAAGTTTTACTTCAATACTTTGTTTTTGTGCATATGGTTTAGTTGAGACCTTTCACTTGCCATACATGACATTTTGACATAGACATTTGACATAGACATTTCGGCATAGACATTTTAACATGATTGACATTTGATCATGCATTTACACAAAACATAGCTTTGATTTAAACCAAGTTTTACTTCAATACTTTGTTTTTGTGCATATGGTTTAGTTGAGACATTTCACTTGCCATACATGACATTTTGACATAGACATTTGACATGGATATTTTGACATAGACATTTGACATGGATATTTGACATAGACATTTGACATGGATATTTGACATAGACATTTGACATGGATATTTGACATAGACATTTTGACATGATTTACATCTTGACATGAACATTTTACATTGTTTGGTTTGGTTTGATTAAGTGATTAAGTAACGAGGCGTGTGTAATATGATACAAGCATGGTGGATACGCCGCTGGTACTTCCTATATATAAGTGTTTGTATGGTATTACATGTCGTAACGTTATTTGAATCATTTCAGTTTGAGACATAGAACATTTCATACAAATAACATACTTTCACAAGACATTGATTTATAAACAACTTATCTTATGCAAACATATTTTACTTGGTTATCCATTTAACCTTACATTTATTTATACTTATCATCTGATCTTATCGTTTTTCAAATGATTTAAAAGACAAAGCAAATAACAAGGTTCATGACTAAACATTTTCTCAAACATAAGTCATGAATCTTATTTTCACAAAACCTATGTATCTCACAGGCATTTTTATGCTGACGTACCTATTTTCACATGTGTTTTTCAGGAGCTGTTGCATAAGATGATCAAGATACACATAGGCAGACTTGGGCTTTAGTGAAAATAAAAGATGCAAGACTAGTTAATTATGTTGTATTTCTTTGTTTGTTAAGACATTATAACACTTTTAATCAATAAAACGAAACTTCAATTGCCATGGATTTGACACAATTAATTCTGTTACAACACTCCCCGATGTTTCCGCCACGTTTTGTATGTTCTACGTGGTCGGGGTGTGACAGAAAAGATGGTATCAGAGCCAATGGTTATAGGGAATTAGGTTATTAGTAATGCTTTGACCTAGTCTATAACCTTCTTAGGACCCTAACGCGAGTTTACTTGCGTTTAGTCATAAAACAATACTGTCCCTATCCTTAGGCGACAACCGCAACAAGAACATAAATTTCAAAACCGCTTTGAAAACTAATCATCTGTTCTAGGATGATTGATTACTAGGTTTTGAACCCTCTATTGTAAGGTTTTGAACTCTCTATTATATGGTTTTGAACCCTTTGAGTTTTCAAAATCTCGTCAAGGTTTTGGGTTTTAAATAATGTGAACACGTGCAAACTGGAAGGGTGAATGCCTGTATTCTGGGTTTTCTGGCTAGGCAAGCACTTCGTATACATCTCATCAGACGCGAGACCAGTTGTGCTTACCTGGGAATTCTTGGGATGAGTGTTCACTTATAGGCGAGCATGTCTTCGCGATACATTATTTTTGACCCATTTACTTTGAATTGTCACCATCTCATTGTTTGCCTTAGGTAACAAACAAATGATCACAATTTTCACTCGTTACCATTCTGTATTGATTATCCAATAACCTTTCACTCGTTTCTTCCTCTGCCTTTCTTTTTCTTCAAGAATGTCTCTTCATCACGATGACGCCCAGATATCTGAGCAAGCAGCCAAATTCGCTCAGCGAATAGGCGAGGTAGTCCTGAAGACTGTTGAATTAGCTACTGCCATGTATCATCTCCAGGATGAAGCCACTCAAGAGTCACCAAGACAGGCAGGACCTAGTCAGGTGACAACACCATCAGCCAATAAACCAATCGAGGAATCAAAGACCATGGATGAACGATCCCCTAAGAAGTTAAAGAAGCGAAAGGCTTCTCAGAACTTCGCCATGGTCGCTCACAATGGTAAAGCCGTCCCCAACCAACCAGCTCAACCCCCTGTTAGGAAGCCATACAATGGAACTGCACCCTTGTGCAACCAATGTAGCCTTCATCATCATGCTAGTGTGAGGTGCCGCAAATGCCAGATTTGTGGACTTATAGGTCATACAGCAAGGGTTTGCCCAACTGCAGCTGTACCAAATCAAGCTGGCGACAATCCTGCTCAAGCTCGTTTCTCACGAGGGTCTTGCTACAACTGTGGCGAGATGGGCCATTTCCAAAGGGATTGCCCAAAGCTTGCTAATGCAAATCTGACCCACGGATGAGCAGTTGGCTGAGTATAAGATGTTGCTGTCTTATGCTTTTGTTTCTTTTGTTTTCTTGTAATGTGAAACAATCTGTTGTGTTCATAAATAAATCGTTGTTCACAAAATCTGATATACAAGTATAATTACTTGTGTGTATGATTTTCCTATGATACCTGCATTAAGGAAATATGTTCCTTACAAACTACTCTTGTGATTCTCTCTTTCAAGTGATCGCTCATAATTTCCTCGAAAGTTCTAAGTACTCGTTTCATTCTAAGAAACGAAGTACAGGAAATAAAGTGAAATTATGAGTAATTGTGCTTTTTGCACATCAGTACCTTTAAATCCTTGGTTGGATAACTAAGGATATTTTCAAATCTCATACCCATTACGTTTTTATTTTTTTCAACATACCCAGTACAAGTATTTCAACACAATCTTCATGATCTCAAAACATTCCATATAGTTTGAAAACAATTTTTCTAGATACATTGTCTATGTTATTTCAAAAACATTGGCCATGTTATCAAAACCAACCTTTCTAATTTCAAAATATTTCATATAGTCTGAAGATAATATTAACACAATACATTTTCTGATCAAGTGCATGATTTCGAAAAGCATCATTCATGTCTTTCAAAAACCTTATACATAATTTCAAAATTCATCTCGCATGATTTTAAAACATTTTTTGTAAATATATCTACCTAATACACCTACTTTATGATTTCAAAAGTATTATATATAAGGTTTCAAAAACGTTAAACACATTTCTCTTAAAAGAACCCCATGCACAGTTTTCAAAAATATTTTCCTCGTACATTGACTTAACCTACAAATTCTGCTTCATATGTCGCCTAGACATATCTAGCATCTCAATTTCGTAAAGCATTTCAACTTCATGTTTTGACATAAGCACGTCCAGTGCAATGTATCAAAACATCTTCAACTTCTAAAATCCATATGGGATCTTTTTATCTTCATATTTAGACCCTTGTGGATGATCATCATTCAAATCAGAGTCCTTAATTGGATTCCTTATGTACCTTAATTCGAACACTTCGGTTCCTAATAATCGAAATCGAATTTTCTTTTTGAATCTTTCTATCTTTATAGTTGGATTCTTGATAAACGTTTAAAGTACCAAATGAAATCCACGGAATGGATTCCTAGTGTGCTTTAAATGCATGTACGCAATTTACAAGACAAATTAACGAACAATTTTGTGGTTATGTGATATATGTTTATGTGTTCTCCTCTATGATTTTTGTGTTTTTGTATACTCTGGATATTCGTTATCCAAATCCTCGTAGAATCTTTCATATCTTCATATGATGGATTCGTAGTAGGATATTCAAAAAGGTACTACCTTAAATCCTTAATGGGCTTCTATGTAAGAGTTAAGACCCTTGGATTATATAGTACTACTCCATGATTCATAAGAGACCCTTTAGTGGTCTAGTAAAAAAGATTGATTCACAATTTGGTTAAAAAAATGACATCTAGTGATGTAGCTGAACAGACTCCTTGATAGTCTATTTAAATCATTTAATGATTTAGTCTAAAGGACTCTATGGCGGTCTAAGTCACGCTCATCGCAGGATTGTTCATTTGGTTTTACCCTACACATTATAAAATAGACTGTGTGAACTGTGCAAGGAATTCTCTAATTATGGATGCGCACATAATTATGAAATTTAGTGCACAGAAATCCAGTAAGATTTATTATGTGAAGGAACCGATAGTGACAACAATAACAAAATGAGAACGATGTAATGGAGGCATGGTGGACGCACCAATGACGCTTCATATACTTGTATATAAGTGTCCCTCTTACATTGCAAACATAATGTTATTAAGGTTACTAGAAGTTCAAGAACCCTAACCAATGTTGTTTGATCTTTTCAACTACATGTTTTAAACTCTCACAAGTTTCCTCTAAATAAATTTCGGGACGAAATTTCCTAAAGTAGGGGAGACTGTAACACCTGTGCCTTCACGGCCATCAAACAAATACCAAACCAATGAAATATTATATTTCATACTTGGGATTTGTAAAAATATGTGTATCATTTTGCACATATCAATTCTCGTTCAAATCCAAACTCTAAATTCACTTTCTAGAAGGTTATACGCGCACCGATGCGTAGATATAACCAGTTTAATGCAACAAACACTCCGGAATAGTGGAATAGGCTTAACATACCTTAAATAACCTTTACATAACTTAGAAATAAGTTTTGAAGGCTTTGGTATGGCAAAACCAAGTTAATTCGCTTACAGGGACTAAAGTTGACAAACTGCGAAAGTATGCCAATTTGAACTGTAACAGACATTCCGGAACATGACCATAAGTTAAACATACCATAAATATCCTTCACATAGCTTAGAAATAGGCTTTGAGGTGTTCGGTATGCTAAAATAAACTTTTGTGTCATTCAGGGACTAAAAGTGTCAAAAAGTGCACAAGTTTGCATTTTCGCGCATAACTTACGTTTTGAATACATCTGGACATCCAAAAATTTATGTAAGCATGACTACATTATATTTTAGTGTTCGCCTTAAGAAAAATCCATTCGTCGCGTCATTTGGATCGTTTTTCGCGCTTATGCGCATTCCGTCGTAATTAAGCGAACATCGCGTTCGTACGGCCAAACGAACCAACATCCGGCATATTTTTTAGCATGTTTTGAGTTCCCTATACTTTAACTTCATTTTAGAGCCTTGAAATGAGGTTAACGGGGTTCAAACGCATCGAAAAAGGCCTTAAACACGTGCAGGGACCATTTCTGCCAACTTTGAAACATTTCTGAATCAGAGAGGTGCTAGCGTAGCGCGACTGCATAGTGCCTTTGCACTAGCGCTACGCGACTGCCTAACCTGACCAGATTAAGTGTATTTGCAATCAGATTTCAGCTGATTAATCCTCACCCACATGTTTCCAATTGTCTAGTCATGTGATAAGGATGGAATTTCAGCCACCATAAGGTTCCGACAAGTGTACGCCTTGGATCGTGGCACGTTTTCCATGAAACGATCTTAATGGTTCTCCGAATACTATAAATACCCCATCACCCCAACCTCATTTCTTACAAGAATTCTGATTTGAGAGCTCTAAGTTGAAACCTTTGTTTCATACCTGAGTTCTTGGATCGGGATTAGCATTCGGGGACCCTTCGTAAGTATTCTTTCGTTCTTTTCCTTATTTTACTGCTTTTCGAGTCAGAAAGTCAAACTTTGTTTGACTTTCAGCGTTGACCAGTAATGGTCAATGCGAAGTTCGTTTGAACTTCGCAACGTGATTGTAATCACGTTGGTTATAGTCCCTTGGGACTATGCCCACTGATTACCACGTTGTCTAGGGTCGTAGGGTAGGCGATCTAATAAATCGCCTATACCTTCGAACCCGACCCAGTTTGGTCGATCATTAGGATCCGACCAAATACATTAGGTGACCCTAGTATAGGGCATAACCTTCCGAGGTTATACCCTATGGTCACATCGTTTAAGTAGTTGTATGATAGGTAGTTTATATGCCTTAGGTAAATTACCAGAATACCCTTTTCATGTATAATTGGTAATTAAGCATATGTAACCTAAACTTTTGTCACATAACTGATTATGTAACATGTTTAGGCATATAACACTTGTCATAAGGACTAGTTAGGCGGTCCGAACGCGTTTCACGCGCACGACGCGTTAAAGTAGCATAAGCTTCCTAAACGGGTCGTAATGGGTCGTATACAATTAGGTTAAGTTTCATTTAGTATGTAGGCTTTGTTAAACCAAAATGACACGAGTCTCTACACTCGTTTGGTTTACAAACCCTAATGCTACCCGATCTTCCGATCTAGGTCCGGTTAATTAACATAGTTACCTATATTAGGTGCCGTTTGATATCCGCGATCTCTAGCATTGTTTGGTTGTTACTCAAGGACTTCTGAGCAATCTCAAGTGAGTACATAGACCCCTCTTTTACTGTTTTCCAAACTGTTTTGGGGTGGAACACATGTGCCTACTTGTTACTTTCATGCTTTCCTGTTTTCACATCATATACCTGCTATGTTCGTTAGTACACTATAGTACATGATCTCATTGTGTTTTATGCTATGTATGTCCATTTAGTTCATACTTAGTACATCGTTTTACATTTACATTTTATGCTATTTATGTCCATTGCGTGCATACTTAGTACATTGTTTTTCATCACATGCTTACATTTTGGTATGACATTTGGTTTGTTTACATGGGACAATACATTCATTAACACCGATCATGCCGTTCGTTAGTAGGTAGTGGTACCATAGGAATTGACAACTCCCGTTCCGGACGTCCCAGGGTAAGGGGATGAAAGGAATGACCGAATTCGTTGATATAAGACAGATAGACCTTTAATTTGTTTAAAGGGTTTATCACCACAGTCGCCAGGCTTGGATGTATGCATTTTCACAATACCGCATAAATGTTCATATTAAATATTTGCATGCATTTACACAAAACATAGCTTTGATTTAAACCAAGTTTTACTTCAATACTTTGTTTTTGTGCATATGGTTTAGTTGAGACCTTTCACTTGCCATACATGACATTTTGACATAGACATTTGACATAGACATTTCGGCATAGACATTTTAACATGATTGACATTTGATCATGCATTTACACAAAACATAGCTTTGATTTAAACCAAGTTTTACTTCAATACTTTGTTTTTGTGCATATGGTTTAGTTGAGACATTTCACTTGCCATACATGACATTTTGACATAGACATTTGACATGGATATTTTGACATAGACATTTGACATGGATATTTGACATAGACATTTGACATGGATATTTGACATAGACATTTGACATGGATATTTGACATAGACATTTTGACATGATTTACATCTTGACATGAACATTTTACATTGTTTGGTTTGGTTTGATTAAGTGATTAAGTAACGAGGCGTGTGTAATATGATACAAGCATGGTGGATACGCCGCTGGTACTTCCTATATATAAGTGTTTGTATGGTATTACATGTCGTAACGTTATTTGAATCATTTCAGTTTGAGACATAGAACATTTCATACAAATAACATACTTTCACAAGACATTGATTTATAAACAACTTATCTTATGCAAACATATTTTACTTGGTTATCCATTTAACCTTACATTTATTTATACTTATCATCTGATCTTATCGTTTTTCAAATGATTTAAAAGACAAAGCAAATAACAAGGTTCATGACTAAACATTTTCTCAAACATAAGTCATGAATCTTATTTTCACAAAACCTATGTATCTCACAGGCATTTTTATGCTGACGTACCTATTTTCACATGTGTTTTTCAGGAGCTGTTGCATAAGATGATCAAGATACACATAGGCAGACTTGGGCTTTAGTGAAAATAAAAGATGCAAGACTAGTTAATTATGTTGTATTTCTTTGTTTGTTAAGACATTGTAACACTTTTAATCAATAAAACGAAACTTCAATTGCCATGGATTTGACACAATTAATTCTGTTACAACACTCCCCGATGTTTCCGCCACGTTTTGTATGTTCTACGTGGTCGGGGTGTGACATTGTATCTCTCTCATCAACATCCAATTAGTTTCCTGCTGCTGCCTCATCTGTTCCTGTACACTACCAAACAAATTCAGAATTTCGTCATTAGAAACGAAAACAGGACCAGATCCCTGGGCACTGGGAGCGGGGATAACATCCCGAGCCACATGACTCTCAGCTCCTTGTGAAGAGGCTTGCATTCTTGGAGGAGGAGGTGGAAGCACCGAACCAATTGTTGTAGAGGTTGTAGCAGACATGGTGGAAGAGCTCATGTTTGATCTCGAGGCCATTGAAAACAATGTAGCAAAAAGTTTTGACAATAGAAAACCGAGTAATGATTTTACTAAAGTTTTTAGTAAAAATAGCACCACTTGCCCCACGGTGGGCGCCAAATTGTTTTCGTCAAAAATTACCGAAGCAATTTAGTGATCAAATTAGTTAAGTGAGGTAGTGTGCTAGAAATATGTGTCAAAAATATGCTGATTAAGTTGTTTGTAAAAACTGTTTTCAGGATACGGCTCAGGATATAGAGCTGTAGCTATGATCAAACAATGAGCAAAAAATGTAAGGGGTGACACGAGATATACGAGGAAAGCCCTTGATCAATCTAGATCGCCGGCACAAAACCTCGGGAGCTGACAATCGCAGCTGCCTTGTTCTTCTATTGCTTCAAATATCAGGATACAGTGCAGGATATGATGCGGATCAACTAGGTGTTACAATATAATTTGAGTACAAGTGTTGGTGTGTAGTGATTGCTAGTAGCTAGAGAGTAAAGTGTGCGAATGAAGTGAGTGCCTTAACTTGATCCAATCATACTATTTATAGCTAATCGAAAACAACTAACTTTCCTAATAAACCGAGATGCCCCGAATATTCCCAAGTAACCGTTGTATTCCTGGTCTTTCGGGATCAACGTCTCTATCCCAACTAATTTGCCCGAGTCTTGGGGGAAGAAGTCTTCTTGAACGTTGGTGACTTGTAACTCTTAATCTGCACGTGATCAATTCAGTTAATACCATGATATTGAACCAGGATGTTACCAATATCCTGATCCGGTATCCTGATCACAATCAAAAGCAGAATATTAGCCAGGATATATACTCGGAAAATGACCCGTAACACATTTTTGAAGTCCAAAGGAGTTTGGAGCTGAATTTAAATACATTTTGGAAGCCCAAAGAATGTGAAGAAATCACAACACAAGAAGGAGACTTGAAGCATTTGGATGCGGGATCAAGTGGGAGTTCAACGACACACTACTTGTGTCATTTTTCACCCCTTAGGAAGGACCTTTTGGCACACTTGTTTCGGCTAACAAGTCTTTTCAAAATAGTTGGCTATGGTTATGCACCTATTGTTATTGGTGCTTGTGTGGTTACTTATTTTATTGTTTGGATGATATTTGGATATGCATGCTTAACAAACTAATAATCAACAAAAAGCTTAAAAATGGTTCTTAAAAAGATCATTAAAAATGGTTAATAAACGATTATTAAAGGTGAATGATTTTATAATAAAATGGGTTTTATTAAAAGAACATTGAAAATTGGTTTTCACTAAAGTACCATTGATTTGAATGCATGCAAATGTATGGTACATAAAGTTTTCTAAACATGAATTTTGAAAACTCAAAATCCCTTTTATAAAACAAGTCAAACACCATCCTTTTATACAACACTCGAATCACTTGGGAACTCTTTTGTGGGATAAAGGTCACCTAACCACATTTGAGAGAACTTGTATATTCGAGGTGGGTTTACCATGTTTGTGGGATAAAGGTCACCTAACCACTTATGTGTATAAACTCACATGTGGGTGTAAGTTAGAAGACTTGATTTGGAAACCATGAACTTAGGGTCACCGAAGCATGGCGAACAAAAGGTGTTGATGGGATTAAACATGCCAACTAAACATAAAGATGTTTAACCAATCCCATATGGCTAGAAGTTGCAAAGGGTTGCAATTGTCAAACGTTGACTACCTTGTTAATTTAAATAAAGGGATAAAAGTCACCTAACCGATATTTAAATGTAATGTTGGATTCTAGATTTTAATTATTATATGTCTATGAGACAAAAAAGGATAATAATGATTAAAATATAATAATATCGAAAATACTAAAATTGAACCTTGTTAAAATTTTGTAGATGGCCGCTAACAATTACCCAAAACGTCCGTATCCTGTCACTAAAAACAATCCTTAAAAAGGATCGTCTCAATCATAACACTTCATGGATTAATATTGAAACTTAAGAATCGTTCTCAAGTAAGAAAAGATATCCTATGTGTTGAACGATCCTAATCCCGATGAACCTCTTATGGAAGATAAGGATGCCTATAACGATTGGATTAAGTATACCGAGGATACTATGCAAGCCTCTTGCCTCATGTTAGGAATTATGATTCCCAAGATTCAAAAGGATTTTGAACATCATGAGTATACGACATGATTACCCAATTGAAGGAAATGTTCCTACAACAAGCAAGGGTAGAACGGTTCGAGCACTTCATGCATGTCGGATAGAGGAAACCCAGTCGGTCTCATCTTATATCTTTAAGATGAAAAGCCACATTGATCACCTCGAAAGGATCAATATGGTAAAGGGGCTTTACCCATTCTAACGATCAATGAGGGTGGCAACAAGAAAGGGCATCACCCCGACACCAAAGCAAATGTTGCAAATGGAAACGGGCACATCAAAGGGAAAAGAAAAAGAAAGACTAAAGCGGAACCACCGAAACCAATAGAAAAGAAGGCAAAGGTTGCCATGAATGATCCATGCTTTGAGTGTGGTGAGATAGGGCATTTGAAAAGGAATTGTCCAACCTGTGTCACCTCATATTTTCCAACCCTTTTCCTTTCTATACTAATCGTTTCATGCTTCGCTGTATGTGGTAGTTCACTTGAATGCTATATGAACTTTGTTATTTGATAGCTGTCGAATACATGTTTGAATTACTTGAATGTTATAATTGAATGCTATGGGTGTATATGTCTGATTGTGAATGCATGGTTTTGTTTGAGAACCCTTAGTCGCACTTTTCTCTTGGATCGCACAAACCCCCGGCGACCGCACACTTCTCCACAGTCCTTATTGGCTTTGGATCAGTACTCGGCCCAAATCCATGTCTCCAACTCTCAGCTTAATGAACTGAGAAGCTGGGCTCCGCCCAAGACTTTCTCGAACCCATGCTAGGCTCGGCCCGTCCCCTTATGCATATACATACACACTTTCGTGTGTGGTTTCTCATATATCGCACGCACACAAGAACTCCAAAACCCTAATCTCCCTCACCTTCCTTCGAAGCCGACGACAGCTTCCTCATTCCCTCTCTCGAAGCCTTATCTCCTTGCATGACCTTCCTACGCTACATCGATCGGTTAGTGTGTTGTCTTTATTTGATTGAGTTTTGATTTGAATTCCTTAAATGCACGCGGCTGAAATTCTTGTTGGTATAGATTAGGGTAATATGCATGATAGAGCCTGATGATGATCAGTGATATTAATGTTCAAAATTGGTTATATTTTTGCATTATCTTGTTGATGCTAGGGTTTGGTTGTAGCCGAGTTATGATGAGCAAATGCAAACTGTAACATCTGTGCTTGTAATCATTGTGAACAGTACAATTATCAATAAAAAAAATGTTATTTGATCCCAATGTTTGTTTTGTTATGTTTTACATTTTTCATGTTTTGACTTTTGTTCGATTTCAAACTCTATATCGCTTTCTCGAGAGTTAAACGCAAACTGGTGCGTAAACGTAACCAGTTTAAATGAGAAAAATACTCCGGAACATCAAAATATACCTAAAATATCTTAAATAACCTTTACATAACTTAGAAATAAGTTTTGAAGGCTTTGGTATGGCAAAAACAAGTTAATTCGCTTACAGGGACTAAACTTGACAAACTGCGAAAGTATGCCAATTTGAACAGTAACGAACATTCTGGAACATGACCATAAGTTAAACATACCATAAATATCCTTTACATAGCTTAGAAATAGGCTTTAATGGGTTCGGTATGCTAAAATAAACTTTTGGGGTCATTCAGGGACTAAAAGCGTCAAAAAGTGCACAAGTTTGCATTTTCGCGCATAACTTACGTTCTGAATACATCTGGACATCCAAAAATTTATGTAAGCACTAAAATATTTTATTTTAGTGTTTGGCATAAGAAAAATCCATTCGTCACGCCATTTGGATCGTTTTTCGCGCTTATGCGCATTCCGTCGTAATTAACCGAACATCGCAACCGTACGGCTAAACGAACCGACATCCGAGATATTTTTGAGCACATTTTAAGTTCCCTATACTTTAACTTCATTTTAGAGCTTTGAAATGGGGTTAACGGGCCTTAAACGTGTCGGAAATGAGCTTATTACACAGCAGGGACCAAATCTGCCATTCTGCCAAACTTGGTCCTTGCGCACCTCAACACTCTGAGTGTTGCTGTGCGCAAGCAGGGGTCAGCTGCAGCAAAATGTTTGTCAGATGCTGTTAACAGCCCTTAACCCTTCCCAAAGGTCAAGTGCCACATGTTAATCACTTGTGGTGGCCAAAATCAGTTACCACAACCTTCCGACAAGTGTACGGGCAAGATCATTCCCTCTTCTCCAAGAAACGATCCTAACGGTGAACCGAAAACTATAAATACCCATCACATTTTCACTCATTTCTCACAAGAATCTGATCAATTGTGCTCTAAGTTGAAACCTTTGTTTCATACCTGAGCTATTTTGATCTAGATTAGCATTCGGGGACCCTTTGTAAGTGTTCCTTCGTTCTTTTATTGCTTTTCGAGTCTGAAAGTCAAACTTTGTTTGACTTTCTACATTGACCAGCTTATGGTCAATGCGAAGTTCGTTTGAACTTCGCAACGTGATTGTAATCACGATGGTTATAGTCCCTTGTGACTATGCCTACTGATTACCACGTTGTCTAGGGTCGTAAGGGTAAGCGATCTAATAAATCGCTTATACCTTCGAACCCGACCCATTTGGTCGATCATTAGGATCCGACCAAACACATTAGGTGACCATAGCATATAGGGAATAACCTTCCGAGGTTATACCTTATGGTCGCTTCGTTTAAGTAGTTGTATGATAGGTAGTTTATATGCCTTAGGTAAATTACCAAAATACCCCTTTGATGCCAAAATTCATTTTAAACATATGTAACATAACTTTTGACATCTAAACTGATTTGACAACAATATTAGACATGTTAAGGCATATGTTACTTGTCATAGGACTAGTTAGGCGGTCCAAACGCGTTTTACGCAAACGACGCGTTAAAGTAGCATAAGCTTCCTAAACGGGTCGTAATGGGTCGTAAGCACTTAGGTTAGGTTTCATTTAGTATGTAGGCTTTGTTAAACCATATGACACGAGTCTCCATACTCGTTTGGTTTACGAACCCTCATTCTATCTAAATCTTCCGATTTAGGTCCGGTTTATTAACATAGTTACCTATATTAGGTGTCGTTTGATTCCGTGATCTCTAGCATTGCTTGGTGGTTATCTTAGGACTTCTGAGCAATCTCAAGTGATTACATAGAACCCCTCTTTTACTGTTTTCAAACTGTTTTGGGGTGGAACACATGTGCCTACTTGTTACTTTCGTGCTTTCCTGTTTTCACATCATATAACTGCTATGTTTGTTAGTACATTATAGTACATGATTTCATTTCATTTCATGCTATGTATGTCCATTGTGTGCAAACTTAGTACATTGTTTTACTTTACATTTATGCTACGTATGTTGACTGATAGCATGCTAGCACATTGATTTACATGACTTTCTGCTTTGTATGTTAACTTAGCATACTTAGTACATTGTTTTCATATAACATGTTCACTTTTGCAATGACATTTGGTTTGCACAAACGAGACTATTATACGTTCATTAACATTAGCTACGCCGCTCGGTAGTAAGTACTGGTACCATAGGACTTGACAAATCCCATTCCTGACATCCCGGGTTTGTTTGGATGTAAGGATTGACTGAATCCGAAAACATTTCTTTTGATAACCTTGACTGAAAGGGTTATCCGACTGTCTCAAGGCTTGAATGTATGCGTTAACTTACCACATAAATGTTTGTATCAATGTAACATGCATTACTTTGCAAAACATAACTTTTTGATATATTCAAAATACTTTGTTTTGTACATTTATACATTTTGGACTATGTGACAATACTTTATTTACAATACATAACTTTTGTTACACATTACTTGACTACGTATGGACTTTTAAACATTTGACATGGCTTATACAAGGACATTTGACGATTGGTTTAAACATGGACTTTATACGTTGGTGGTTTGTTTAAGTGATTTAAGCAACGAGGCATGTGTAATATGATACAAGCATGGTGGATACGCCGCTAGTACTTCCTATATATAAGTGTTTGTATGGTATTACATATTGTAGCGTTATTTGAATCATTTCAATTTAGACATTTGGCATTTTATACAAATAACATACTTTTCACAAGACATTGTTTTACAAAACAACTTATCTTATACAAACTCATTTTACTTGGTTATTTATTTAACCATACTTTATGATCTAATTTATACATATCATCTTATTTTATCACTTTTCAAATGATTTACAAGACAAAACAATTTACAAGGTTCATGACTGACTGTTATTAAACAATTTCTTAAACTTAAGTCATGAATCCTATTTTCACAAAACCTATGTATCTCACAGGCATTTTTATGCTGACGTACCTATCTTCACATGTGTTTTCAGGAGCTCTTCCGTAGGATGATGATCGTGACACTAGGGCGGACCTGTGCTTTAGAGACTAAAAATGAAGATAGAACTAGTTTAATTATGTTATAAACTCTTTATTTCCTGTATTAACAATGTAACACGCTTGTTGATAAATAAAATACAACTTTGAATGCCATGGTTATGAAACAATTAATTCTGTTACAACACTCCCCGACGTTTTCCGCCACGTCTTGTATGTTATACGTGGTCGGGGTGTGACAGAAGAGTTGGTATCAGAGCCAATGGTTATAGGGAATTAGGTTATTAGTAATGCTTTGACCTAGACTATAACCTTTCTAGGAACCTAACACAAGTTATCTTGTGTTTAGATCTTAAAACATGCACATCACCTATCCTTAGGTGATTATCAAAACAAGAACCCAATTTTCCGAAACGATTTTTGAAATACAATCTTCTGTTTTTGAATGATTTATTACATGGTTTTGGACCCTCTTTTGTAAGGTTTTGAACCCTTCCAGTTTAACTAAAATTTTTGGTTTATTGCCTTCTGAGTTTTCAAAATCTCGTCAAGGTTTTGGGTTTTAAATAATGTGAGCACGTGCAAACTGGAAGGGTGAATGCCTGTATTCTGGGTTTTCTGTCTAGGCAAGCACTTCGTATATATCTCATCAGACGCGAGACCAGTTGTGCTTACCTGGGAATTCTCGGGATGAGTGTTCACTTATAGGTGAGCATGTCTTCGCGATACATTATTTTTGATCCATTTACTTTGATTAGTCACTGTGTGTCGTTCGTTTGCTTGGTAATGCGGACAAATGACCACCATCTTTGCTTTTGTTGATTTTGTTTCATCTCATTCTCTTCATCCAATCATCTCACTTGTTTCCTTTCATGTTTCCTCTTTTAGAATGCCTCCTCGACGCGAAAACCAGATAGCGACTGCCGAACTGGCAGAAATTATTGCGCAGCAGATGGCTGCTCAATTCCTAAATCTCTTTGCTCAATGGCACCAAGCCAACAACAACAACAATGCTCCATGCAAATTCAAGGATTTTAACTCGGCTAAACCACTCAAGTTTAGTGGTTCTGAAGGAGCAACTGGGCTTCTTCAATGCTTCGAGAGCATTGAGAATACTTTCCGTCGTGTTCAGTGTACGGATAATTGCAGGGTCGAGTTTTCTTCGAGCGTGTTTCAGAAGAGGGCTCTTACATGGTGGAATGGGGTAATGAGAGATCGTGGTGCAGAAGTTGCTCTAGCACAGACATGGACTGAACTTAGAGCTCTTATGATGAGGGAGTTTTGTCCTCGTCATGAACAACGAGCGTTGGAGAAGGAGTTTGATGACTTGAAACAAGATAGTGGCGAACACAGGGCATATACTGATAGGTTTGAGGAGTTGAGTCTGCTTTGGCCGACTATGGTTACCCCACTCGACAAGGCTATCGAAAGGTACATCGACGGCCTACCTGACTCAGTACAAGACATCATTACTGGTAGTAACCCTGCCACACTCCGTCAGGCGATCGAGTTATCAGCGACATTGACTGAGTCGCAGATTCGGAAGAATAAATTACACAGGAAGGGTGACAAGGGCAAGAAACAGTCGTCTGACAAGGAAGATAGCAAGAAAGGTCAAAACAAGAAGGGAAAGAATTCTGGAGGGTCTAGGAAGCGGAAGGCTTCCCAAAACTATGTCGTTACTGCACAGGCCCAAGCTGCACCAAATCAGCCTGCGCAGCCACTAGCCAAGAAGCCTTATCTTGGCAATGCACCTTTGTGCAACAGGTGTAACGGCCATCATCCACCACACCTCCAGTGTCGTCAGTGCACCAACTGCGGAAGATATGGTCATCTTGCCGCTACTTGTCGCATTCCTGTTAACCAGAACCAGGCAGTTCAGAACCAAGCCCAACAAGTTGCTCAGCCTCTTGCTCAGCAACAAGGTCAAGCTGCACGACCCCATTTTCCTCCTGGTTCGTGCTACAATTGAGGGGATCTGACCCACTACAGGAACCGGTGCCCAAGACTAGCCAACCAGAACCAGAATCCAAATTAGAATCAAGCTCCGGCTCGAGGTCGAGTCTTCAACATGAATGCTCAAGAGGCACAAGCAGACAATGAAGTGGTGAACGGTACGTTCTTTATTAATAATCAGCCTGCATCTGTTCTCTTTGATTCGGGTGCCGATAAGAGTTTTGTGTCATTATCTTTTGAGCCAATGCTTCGCGTGTCTAGAACGAAACTAGGTAAACCTTTGACAGTAGAGGTTGCTAGTGGTGAACCCATTGTTCTTGATTCTGTTCTTCACAACTGCCAGTTGAACCTTAACGATCATCTTTTTCCTATTAACCTCACGCCTATGCAACTTGGAAGCTTCGACGTGATTGTGGGTATGGATTGGTTATCCAAGCATCACGCTGAGATAGTTTGTTCTGAGAAGATTGTTCGTGTGCCGCTTTTGACAGGCGAGATCCTACAGGTTCAAGGTGAGAAACCTGTCGGTGGTCTCAAACTCATGTCTTGTTTTAAAGCTCAGAAGTATCTGCGGAAGAACTATGTGGCTTTCTTAGCACATGTTACAGCAGATAAAGGTAAGGGTAAGTCTATTTCAGATATTCCTGTCGTTCGGGATTATTCTGAAGTTTTCCCTGAAGAGTTACCTGGTCTACCTCCAGCACGCCAAGTCGAGTTCCGCGTTGATCTCGTACCTGGTGCAAATCCTATTGCCAGAGCTCCATATCGTCTTGCACCATCTGAGATGCAAGAGTTGTCTAAGCAGCTTCAGGAGCTCTCTGACAAAGGTTTTATCCGTCCTAGCTTTTCACCTTGGGGAGCTCCCGTTCTTTTTGTCAAGAAGTAGGATGGATCTTTTAGGATGTGTATCGATTATCGTGAGCTTAACAAGCTTACCATCAAGAATCGATATCCCCTACCGCGCATAGACGATCTCTTTGATCAGTTACAGGGCGCTTCTTATTTTTCGAAGATTGATCTACGTTCCGGATGTCAGCAACTTCGGGTGCATGAAGAAGATATTCCCAAGACAGCGTTCCATACTCGTTATGGGAATTATGAGTTCACGGTCATGCCATTCGGTTTGACCAATGCTCCTGCTGTCTTCATGGACTTAATGAATAGGGTCTGCAAGCCTTATTTGGATCAGTTCGTCATTGTTTTTATTGACGACATCTTGATTTACTCTAAGACGCGAGCTGATCACGAGCAACATCTTCGTCTTACTCTGGAACTCCTAAAGAAAGAGCAACTTTTCGCCAAATTCTCCAAGTGTTAATTCTGGCTCAAAGAGGTTCAATTCTTAGGACATATTATCAACGAACAAGGTATTCATGTAGATCCCTCCAAGATCAGTGCGATTAAGGATTGGGATACGCCTACTACTCCTACTGAGGTTCGTTCTTTTCTTGGTCTAGCGGGTTATTATCGCCGCTTCATAGAAAACTTCTCGAAGATTGCAGTTCCTCTAACTGCTCTAACTCAGAAGAACAAGCCCTTTGAGTGGGGATTCAAACAAGAGGAAGCTTTTCAAAACTTGAAGCAGAAGCTTTGTGACGCGCCTGTTCTAACTTTGCCTGAGGGCAATGATGATTTCGTTGTTTATTGCGATGCATCTAAACTAGGTCTTGGCTGTGTTCTTATGCAAAGGAACAAAGTCATAGCATATGCATCGAGGCAGTTGAAGATACATGAGAAGAACTACACCACTCATGATCTTGAGTTGGGTGCAGTTGTTTTCGCTCTAAAGATCTGGAGACACTATTTGTACGGTACAAAATGTGTGGTTTTCACGGACCACAAAAGTCTTCAGCATATCTTCAATCAGAAAGAACTCAACATGAGGCAACGACGTTGGGTTGAGCTTTTAAACGACTATGACTGCGAAATTCGCTACCATCCTGGTAAGGCGAATGTCGTAGCTGATGCATTGAGTCGTAAGGAACGTACTAAGCTTCATTGTGTACGTGTTCAATCTGTTATTCAAGCTCGATCCGATATCCAAGCACGCATTTCTCAGGCTCAACAATCTTGTGTTTCACAAGGTTTAATGGATAAGGAATTCCCCTATCACATAACCCCTGATCTGGAACTGAAGGACAATGGATCGTATTACTTCATGGATCGTTTGTGGGTCCCAAGCCAGGATGATCTTCGTACCTTGCTTATGGATGAAGCTCATAAGTCTCGTTATTCTATTCATCCGGGCTCGGATAAAATGTATAAGGATCTTCGTATTCACTATTGGTGGCCTGGTATAAAGAAAGACATTGCCTTATACGTATCAAAATGCCTTACTTGTCTTAAGGTTAAGGCTGAACATCAACGTCCTTCTGGCTTATTGGTGCAACCAGAGATCCCAGTTTGGAAATGGGAAAACATTACGATGGATCTTGTTACCAAACTTCCACGCACAAAGAAAGGTCATGATGCCATCTGGGTAGTTGTTGATCGCCTTACTAAGTCAGCGCATTTCTTGCCAATCCGTGAGGATTTTCCTGCTGACAGACTTGCTAAAATCTATGTGGATGAAATTGTAGCTCGACATGGTGTTCCTTTGAACATCATTTCTGACAGAGATGCTCGTTTTACTTCTCATTTTTGGAGAACCATGCAATCTGCTATGGGGACCCAACTTAATCTGAGCACGACTTATCATCCACAAACGGATGGTCAATCTGAAAGAACAATCCAGACTCTGGAGGATATGCTTAGAGCTTGTGTGATCGACTTTGGTGGTAGTTGGGATTCACACCTTCCGTTAATTGAATTCTCCTACAACAACAGTTATCACATCAGCATCAAAATGGCTCCTTTCGAGGCTCTCTATGGTCAAAAATGTCGTTCACCAGTCTGCTGGAATGAGATCGGCGAGGCTCAACTTACTGGACCTGCCCTCATTTTAGAGACAACTGACAAGATTAAGAAAGTTCGTGATAACCTTCAGACAGCTAGAAGCCGTCAAAAGAGTTACGCGGACCCAAAACGCAAGCCCTTGGAATTTCAAGTCGGTGATCGAGTATTACTTAAGGTCTCACCTTGGAAAGGTGTGATCAGAATTGGAAAGAAAGGAAAACTTGCACCTAGATACATTGGACCATTCAAGATCGTCGAAAGAATCGGTAAGGTAGCCTACAGACTTGAGTTACCTCCTGAACTTGGAAATGTTCATCCAACCTTTCACGTGTCCAATCTCAAGAGGTGTTTAGCTGATGAGAACCTCCACATACCACTTGACGAAATTCGTGTTGGTAAAACACTGAAATTTGTTGAGAAACCTGTGGAAATCATGGAACGTGAAGTTAAGTGGCTTAAACGCAAGCGCATTCCTTTGGTCAAAGTTCGCTGGGAAGCTAAACGTGGACCCGAGTTTACTTGGGAACGCGAAGATCAAATGAAGGCGAAATATCCGCATCTTTTTCCACGAGTTTCCTATAAATAAATTTCGGGACGAAATTTCCACAAGTAGGGGAGACTGCAACATCTGTGCTTGTAATCATTGTGAACAGTACAATTATCAATAAAACAATGTTATTTGATCCCAATGTTTGTTTTGTTATCTTTTACATTTTTCATGTTTTGACTTTTGTTCGATTTCAAACTCTATATCGCTTTCTGGAGAGTTAAACGCAAACTGGTGCGTAAACGTAACCAGTTTAAATGCGAAAAATACTCCGGAACATCAACATATACCTAACATACCTTAAATAACCTTTACATAACTTAGAAATAAGTTTTGAAGGCTTTGGTATGGCAAAAACAATTTAATTCGCTTACAGGGACTAAACTTGACAAACTACGAAAGTATGCCAATTTGAACAGTAACGAACATTCCGGAACATGACCATAAGTTAAACATACCATAAATATCCTTTACATAGCTTAGAAATAGTCATTAAGGGGTTCGGTATGCTAAAATAAACTTTTGGGGTCATTCAGGGACTAAAAGCGTCAAAAAGTGCACAAGTTTGCATTTTCGCGCATAACTTGCGTTCTAAATACATCCGGACATCCAAAAATTTATGTAAGCACTAAAATATTTGATTTTAGTGTTTGGCATAAGAAAAATCCATTCGTCACGCCATTTGGATCGTTTTTCGCGCTTATGCGCATTCCGTCGTAATTAACCGAACATCGCAACCGTACGGCTAAACGAACCGACATCCGAGATATTTTTGAGCACATTTTAAGTTCCCTATACTTTAACTTCATTTTAGAGCTTTGAAATGGGGTTAACGGGCCTTAAACGTGTAGGAAATGAGCTTATTACACAGCAGGGACCAAATCTACCATTCTGCCAAACTTGGTCCTTGCGCACCTCAACACTCTGAGTGTTGCAGTGCGCAAGCAGGGGTCAGCTGCAGCAAAACATTTTTCAGCTGCTGTTAACAGCCCTTAACCCTTCCCAAAGGTCAAGTGCCACATGTTAATCACTTGTGGTGGCCAAAATCAGTTACCACAACCTTCCGACAAGTGTACGGGCAAGATCATTCCCTCTTCTCCAAGAAACGATCCTAACGGTGAACCGAAAACTATAAATACCCATCACATTTTCACTCATTTCTCACAAGAATCTGATCAATTGTGCTCTAAGTTGAAACCTTTGTTTCATACCTGAGCTATTTTGATCTAGATTAGCATTCGGGGACCCTTTGTAAGTGTTCCTTCGTTCTTTTATTGCTTTTCGAGTCTGAAAGTCAAACTTTGTTTGACTTTCTACATTGACCAGCTTATGGTCAATGCGAAGTTCGTTTGAACTTCGCAACGTGATTGTAATCACGATGGTTATAGTCCCTTGTGACTATGCCTACTGATTACCACGTTGTCTAGGGTCGTAAGGGTAAGCGATCTAATAAATCGCTTATACCTTCGAACCCGACCCATTTGGTCGATCATTAGGATCCGACCAAACACATTAGGTGACCATAGCATATAGGGAATAACCTTCCGAGGTTATACCTTATGGTCGCTTCGTTTAAGTAGTTGTATGATAGGTAGTTTATATGCCTTAGGTAAATTACCAAAATACCCCTTTGATGCCAAAATTCATTTTAAACATATGTAACATAACTTTTGACATCTAAACTGATTTGACAACAATATTAGACATGTTAAGGCATATGTTACTTGTCATAGGACTAGTTAGGCGGTCCAAACGCGTTTTACGCGAACGACGCGTTAAAGTAGCATAAGCTTCCTAAACGGGTCGTAATGGGTCATAAGCACTTAGGTTAGGTTTCATTTAGTATGTAGGATTTGTTAAACCATATGACACGAGTCTCCATACTCGTTTGGTTTACGAACCCTCATTCTATCTAAATCTTCCGATTTAGGTCCGGTTTATTAACATAGTTACCTATATTAGGTGTCGTTTGATTCCGTGATCTCTAGCATTGCTTGGTGGTTATCTTAGGACTTCTGAGCAATCTCAAGTGAGTACATAGAACCCCTCTTTTACTGTTTTCAAACTGTTTTGGGGTGGAACACATGTGCCTACTTGTTACTTTCGTGCTTTCCTGTTTTCACATCATATAACTGCTATGTTTGTTGGTACATTATAGTACATGATTTCATTTCATTTCATGCTATGTATGTCCATTGTGTGCAAACTTAGTACATTGTTTTACTTTACATTTATGCTACGTATGTTGACTGATAGCATGCTAGCACATTGATTTACATGACTTTCTGCTTTGTATGTTAACTTAGCATACTTAGTACATTGTTTTCATATAACATGTTCACTTTTGCAATGACATTTGGTTTGCACAAACGAGACTATTATACGTTCATTAACATTAGCTACGCCGCTCGGTACTAAGTACTGGTACCATAGGACTTGACAAATCCCATTCCTGACATCCCGGGTTTGTTTGGATGTAAGGAATGACTGAATCCGAAAACATTTCTTTTGATAACCTTGACTGAAAGGGTTATCCGACTGTCTCAAGGCTTGAATGTATGCGTTAACTTACCACATAAATGTTTGTATCAATGTAACATGCATTACTTTGCAAAACATAACTTTTTGATATATTCAAAATACTTTGTTTTGTACATTTATACATTTTGGACTATGTGACAATACTTTATTTACAATACATAACTTTTGTTACACATTACTTGACTACGTATGGACTTTTAAACATTTGGCATGGCTTATACAAGGACATTTAACGATTGGTTTAAACATGGACTTTATACGTTGGTGGTTTGTTTAAGTGATTTAAGCAACGAGGCATGTGTAATATGATACAAGCATGGTGGATACGCCGCTAGTACTTCCTATATATAAGTGTTTGTATGGTATTACATATTGTAGCGTTATTTGAATCATTTCAATTTAGACATTTGACATTTTATACAAATAACATACTTTTCACAAGACATTGTTTTACAAAACAACTTATCTTATACAAACTCATTTTACTTGGTTATTTATTTAACCATACTTTATGATCTTATTTATACATATCATCTTATTTTATCACTTTTCAAATGATTTACAAGACAAAACAATTTACAAGGTTCATGACTGACTGTTATTAAACAATTTCTTAAACTTAAGTCATGAATCCTATTTTCACAAAACCTATGTATCTCACAGGCATTTTTATGCTGACGTACCTATCTTCACATGTGTTTTCAGGAGCTCTTTCGTAGGATGATGATCGTGACACTAGGGCGGACCTGTGCCTTAGAGACTAAAAATGAAGATAGAACTAGTTTAATTATGTTATAAACTCTTTATTTCCTGTATTGACAATGTAACACGCTTGTTGATAAATAAAATACAACTTTGAATGCCATGGTTATGAAACAATTAATTCTGTTACAACACTCCCCGATGTTTTCCGCCACGTCTTGTATGTTATACGTGGTCGGGGTGTGACACAAACTGTCAGATTTAATATGAAAATAAGTAGCATGACATTGATGATGACCTATGATTATTTACATACATACAATGATCGGATTAGATAAACTGGTAGGAACAGCTTTGATGTTACAAAAAGGAATTAGGGATCATCTAAACCTAAAGAATTGATCTGTTTAATCTGATTCGCACATGGATGAATATGGGTTGCAAATAATCAGATCAGAATGTTGTTACGATTAAATATATGTTGGATCGCATGAACCAAGTTAATAATTATAGTTGTATGAGCATTAGGGTTATGTTGATGATGGTTACTTGATGAAAACTTGTACTATTGAATCTGATATGGACGATGATGCTTGGCATGTGATTGTTAATTGTTCATGGTTGAGAATAATTAGGGATTTTATGAACGCATGTGATTGTTGTCCATGATTAGATAATTAGGGTTCATATGAATTAACTCATTAATTGGTGATGGTTGATTTGATCGAACGGATGTATGATTGGTAACTGTTTTGGAAAATTAATTGTGTGCATGTAACTAATTCCTTAAATCACGGCAATATGAAACTGATCGCACAAGTCCAATCGCACAAGAATTAATCGCACAAGTTAAGTCGCACAAGCTAAGATTATCGCACAAGCTAAGATTGCATGTAGTACCACTGTTTAGGCACATTGTACAATCCTTTGATGCATGACCGCACAACATGCTGTGGATCGCACAAGTCAGTGTTGATCGCACAACATGTTAGGCCGCACAAGTAATTGGCCAGTTTGATGTTTATTGGGCCGCATATCTTTATTGGGCTGGGAAATGGTTGGGTCGCACAACATGGATCGCACAATCAAGGACGGATTGCACAATCCTTGATTATAGGCCGGGCCTGCATATAGTAGACTCACACAACAGTGATGGGCTCGCACAATCTTACTGGCTTAATCACTTGAATCGCACAATTAGGACTTATACGTAAATGTTGCTGTTGAGTATGTTATGTGTATGCCATGATCCTTCTGTGAACGTAACTGGTTAGTATATGTGTAAACATACGTGAACTACTTGAACATAGACCTGACTGGTATGGTAACCATGTTAGGACGTGGTTGACCACAATTAGCTCAAGTGACCTTCTGTTTATCTACCAAGCTAATCTAAGGTGAGTTTACACTTTCTACAAGGAATGGGATTCCCGGTGGTTTGGGAATGGGTTAATGTTTAATAAGGAAACCTGCGTATTCTCCTTAGGTAGAATACGTACTTCCACCCTCTTAGGTGAAGGGTGACAACATTGAAACCTGCGTGTTCTTTCTTGGGTAAGACACGTACCCCCACCCTCTTAAGTGAAGGGTGACAACATTGACTGACACTAGACAAAACTCTATCGTTAAGTCCCTCATTTTTATATCGACTTAATCGTCGGGCCAATAGCGAACGGGTCATTAGTTAAATAGCGCTATTAGGTTTGACAAGCCTCACACTGTGCCGCAGAGGATGGGCGTGGACTAATGGACTTGGGCACTTAGTCAATGATGATTGACATTGACGCAGGGCACATAAACATAACTACAGTCAGTAGTCGATATGGTAACGGGTCTAGTGGTTTACAACATGGGGTTGCCCCCACTTGTTATGGTTTGGGAAACAAGGAACTGGTTAACTCGTGGTTTTCAAAATAACTTATGGTTTTTGGAACAACGTAAATATTGGACAACCAACTGTGAACTCGCTCAACATAGTTGTTGATTCGTTGCTACATGCCTTGCAGGTCGTTTGGTACTTAGCTGGAGCTTGAACAGGGGAAGGAGTCATTGTGGGACATGGACTGTGGTGTGCCATGTTAAAATTTCTAAACTTTTAAACTTATAATTGGATTTTGAATTTAATGCTTCCGCTGATAACTTAGAGTTTGTTTTGACACCAATTATATTGTTGGTTAGATTTTATTTATTTAATTATGTTGTTCAATATGATTGTTGGCTGGATCATGTTCATGTCACGCTCCCTGCGGTGATACTTCGCTTGTGGAATTTGGGAGTGTGACACAATCTATATCAAAGAGCTTAAAAAAACAAGAGGGATGCGGGGCAGACCTCAGGTACAATCATTATGATACATATTGACCTCAATGTTATTTCTTCAAACACGTGGGTATTAGATACCAGATGTGGAACTCAAGTTTGCAATTTGTTGCAAAGGGTTCAAAAGAAATAAGCATTACAAGAAAGGAGACTATATTTTGAAACTTCCAAGTGGTTTGGAAATCGTTTTGAAAATGTTTCGTATGCTCCTAGTTTGACTAGGAACAATATTTCAGTTGCCCTTTTGAGACAATATGGTTTTAGTTTAAAGTTTGTAAACATTGACATTTATATTTCGATGAATGACATGTTTTACTTTAAAGCTATGCTTTCAAATGGTATTTATGAATTGGTTCATGATAATACATCATTTGATAGTTCAATGTACCAAGCAATCACCAAGAGACTCAAAATGGATTTGAGTGAGACCTATCTTTGGCATTATCGCCTTGGTCATATAAACAGATGTCGCATGTAAACACTTCGAAAGAATGATCATTTGGAGACAAATGAAGTTGGTTCATTTGATACATGTGAATCTTGTTTACAAGGTAAAATGACCAAGAAACCCTTTAGTGGTACCAACTAAAGGGCAAAAGATTTTTTAGGTATCATACATTCAGATGTATGTGATCCTTTTGAGCCAATGACTAGGAATGGTGAAAGATCCTTCATTACTTTTACCAACAACTATAGTAGTTGTGGTTATGTGTACTTGACACAAAGATGAAATTTTGAAACGTTCAAAATCTTCAAAAATGAAGTAGAAACTCGACTCAATTAAAGTTCTTCATTCCGATAGAGGAGGAATCGAACTCTATTTGGACATGGTTCGATCTATGATGGCTAGGAGCACATTATCTCTATCATTTTGGGGTTACGCTTTGCTCTCTGTAGCCCGTATGGCCCAAACCAAGAAAGTAGATAAGACACCTTTTGAAATATGGCATAGAAGGGCTCCATCATTATCATATTTGAAGGTATAGGGTTGTAAAGCTTATGTGAAGCAATACACCCCAAACAAATTGGAAGTAAGATCAACTAAGTGTATCTTTATAGGATATCCTAAAGATAGTATAGGATATTATTTCTACGATCCAACATAGCAAAAGGTATTTGTTGCTTGAAAGGCTAAGTTCTTGGAAGCTAAGTTCC
>JARYGA010027595.1:0-44836 GCA_030545235.1 Helianthus tuberosus
TTCCCTAAATCTGACCCAAGACACTTTCAAACTCCTAAATCAAAGTAATAAGTAAATAACACGGTATCTTACTTCATTTCTGAAAAACTATAAATATACCAAAAGCCATAATCTCATCTTCAACCATACAATTTAATCATTTTATTTAATGGAGTTTACAAATATCCCACAACCCACAAGACCCATATCATATTCAAATCTTACATCGTTTAAACAATAATAAAAAGATGGTAAACAATGGGGCATTTGGACAGAAGTTACAGGAAATGGGTAGCATGGAGAAATCACAGGATAAACATACACTAACATATTTGACCCATCTACTATCTTTGAACAATAATAAACATACACTAACCTGATTTTGAAGGAGGAGATCTGGTGGTGACGGTGGAGATGAGGTGGTGGTCGTGGAGACGAGGTGGTGCCGGTGGAGAAATTCTCTAACATTGTCCCGAACATACACCAAGAATCAACAAATTAACAACATATATAACAAGATAAACAAGAAATTTAACATAATACTAACCGATTTGAAAAGATGATGCAGATTAGTGGAAGAACCGAGAGAGATGAAAGGTTTTGGGAAAGTGAAAGGAGGGAAAACTGGCGCCGTTTGCTGCTTTATTCGTCGGACCAATAGAGGCGACAACATGTCGCCTCTATTGCTTAAATTCGTCGCTGCTATTAACCCAGACAAACCCTAGCCGTTGGATGATGAATAGAATCGTGTGGCTAGGGTTTAATGTGGGACACCGGGTGCGGATAAGGCCAATAGAGGCGACTTATTGGCTGTCGCTGCTAATAGTGTCGCCTCTATTGCCCCGTTTTCTTGTAGTGTGACCATTTAGAAATATAGTTAGTTCACTGTTGTAGTTCAAGAAAACCATTTTTTTATAAATTGGTACCATGTTTTATAAATTGGTATATTCCAAATAAGCATAATATAGTTAATTACTATACATCCATCAATGGCTTACTCTATATAATTATTTATTCTACTTTCGGCCATTGAATATACTAAAGCACCATTATTAGTTATAGGTTTCATCTTCTAAATTATTTACATATCGACATCAGTCTTTATATATTATCTCAGAACATAGTATTTTCTACATATGTTGTTTACCATATATTTTTAATCTGTATTTATAAACATTTACAACAATTTTCTTATATCGAAATGACAAAGTAAATGACAAACTAATAAATATGTTTGTAGTTATCAGAATGATATAGTGGACTAATCCTCAAAGCTAGAAACGACCAAATGTAACAAAAATAGAAACCTTCTCAACATTGAACTCAATCTTTTTTTAAACAAACATTGCAGGTGACCCAAGGGTGACTTCGACTAAAACTAAAAACATTTGCAACTCATGCATTGTTGTCATAAGGTTTAATCCACAAAAGGGCAGGGGTATACCTTGGTTTGCGATGGCTGGTTTTGCAGCGACAACTGTGGTGTTTTATGGCGGACTTCAAGGACGGTGCGTCGAATGTGGTTCGAACCAGCGGTGATAAGCTTCCGGTGTTGCGGCGGTAACAAACGGAATATCTTGTGGCACGCGCGAATTACACGTAACGGAGAGGGCGATGTCGTGAAGAGAAGTTGGTGAATGTATAATGTGTTTCCGGGAGTGTCGAATAGGACACACTTTCGATTTGATTTGTTTCTTAACATAGTAAATTGGTTTCTTCGATTAGAGTTTATCAGATAGAAATAATGTGTAGATTTATATAGCAGAGATCGACATGCTTGATTAGTTTAAAGATGGAAGGAAATCGCATTGAAGATACAAAGTCGATCCGATATTCTACCCGAAATGGGTGGCATCGGAAAGTAAAAGGAGGGAAAAGGTTTGAGCTATTTTTAAATTTTGAGTTTCAACATATTGCAAATTGGTCCCTCAAGTTTAAATGTTGATAGAGACCGTGCATTAACTAATAAACACTTGACTTTCAAATAATGCAACAATATAATAATTGTTCACATTATCTTTTATTACAATTTGAATCCGGTTTACAATGGTTTGGGTCCAATTTTCAAGACGGTCGGACTTTTCTAGTACTCATTTTTACGGATGTTATAGTCTCCCCTACTTTTAGGAATTTCGCCCCCAAATTATAAGGAAACCATAATCGGTAACTGTTTTAGCTTTTCCCTAGGAGTTTACATTAAAATGGAATTGAGGTAGGGTTTAGGTTCGATTGTGGCAGTGACGTTCCTGATAGAGGAATCGTTCTTTGTTGCCAGAGATGTAGAATTGAAAACGTCATAACACAGAGATGACTTGTAACATGAAAAGGATTTACTACTGAGTCGTCATTATGATGTCTAATTGGAATTTGCATCATGACAAAGGATTTTGAGACAATCGAAACGTCATAATGATATTGTTACACATGAAATCACAAAATGAAACTTCAAACACATCGTTATCAAACTGAGATTGACACTGCTTACACAGAACCTCTCTTGACAATCTAACAATGCTTTTGATCCTTTGACAGGAACACTTATATATAGGAAGTACAAGCGGCGTATTCACCATGTCCTTGTCAAATTTCCATTGGCTGTGTTATCAAGTCATGATTAGTTCTATGCGACTCATCCTAAAATCTACCAAACATAAACAAACACAACAACCAATGCTCAAGTCTCGAATCCTAAGAAAGCAAGAGTAAATAATGGCGGTACCTCTATCTTGTGTTAAAGGAAGTGCTCAATCTATGAAAAAGTGAGACGTGACCCACTTTCCCTAAGTTATGAGATGAGGTCCACCGTGATGTATGATGAAATGAAATGAAATTTTAATCGATGTAAGGTGACATGATATGAAATGTAATGTAAACAACTAGCGTAGCATAATATTAATTACAATGATGGAAATATTATGAAATAACGTTAAATTGAAATGTTAAACCCAAATTGAAAACAATTGTAACTTGAATAGTCAAAACAAGAAATGTAATCGATAATAGTTTGGAATGGAAATATAATAAACAACTAGGGCGGAGCCTTGATTCTTCATGGTGGAATAAGACTAGTTAGGTTGCTCGTTCGCACCGTTGTCATTGACCTCAGCTGAGTATGCGTTGATGTTTTAGGCTCTACCTCTTGCTGGTAGGGGTGTTGGGTTTGCTTGGTTTGCGTAGTTAACTGGGTTTGCTTAGGCTTGAGCATTGATGATGTTAACCAATCTAGGGCATGTGTTTCTGAAGTGGGTAGGGTCACCACAGTTAAAGCAAGCTCGAACATATGGAACCATGGGATAATGCGGTTGTAGATAGAGTTGGATCATGTTTTGGGCAGGAGGTGGAGCTTGGTTTTGAGGGGTATGACAAGCGTTATTCAAATGACCATGACGCCCACAATTGGCACATAGTCGGCAAGGTACGATGGGTTGATGGTGGTAGTGGCAGGTGTTTCATTGAGGATGAGGACCGGTGTAGGGTTTCTTGTTTGGGTAAGCTGGGTTGGGTGCCACATGGGTAATTAGGAAGGCTTGAAGAGGTACAGTTTGTTGGGCTTGGATCACAATGTTAGGAATCACGGTAGCCATTTGCTTGGCAATTTGGGTAGTCATGCGTGTAAAATCTGTCAAAATCGGATCTCCGAAATCCGACCCGGATTTCAAAACGAACCATTTTCAAGTAAATAAAAACAAGAATTTTTAATAATTTTTATTAATTTTAATAATATACTATTAGATTAAACCATCACGTATTTCGTTGGGTTAAAACCGGAATAAAACGGAGGTTTATAAGCGAAACTCAATTAGTTCGGTTAATAGTCATAAGGGATATAATTAACTACGTTAAATATGGTAGTTAAAACAAGTATTAAACTTAAAAGGGTTAAAGTTGTCAAAACTTCAAAGTTGTAAGTTAAGGGGTTATTTTTGTAATTAATGGAAACTATATATTGAAAACAAGTTAACTAACTAGGTTAGTAAACCTAGTTAAGTTAGTTAGTATTATTTATATAATACAATTAAACTTGGTTAGTTACTTAGCTAGTTATAAGGGATACATACTAACCAAGTTAGTGTAATAAGTTAGGCAAGTTAGTGGATTTCATAAACATCAGGGACCTAAGTGGACAATTGGTCGGGTTCGGGTCGGGTATTGGTAATCTCATACCCATACCCGGTTGTAAAATCGTGTCCCATACCCGACCCAATACCCGTCGGGTATTTGTCGGGTAATTACCCGTCGGGTACCGGGTATACCCGCGGGTATCGGGTATACCCATTAGTTTGTTAAAAGATATATATTGAGATTTCCAAATGCATTTTTTACTATTATAATTATTATATAATTTTATTTATGCAACAACTATTATAAATTAAAAATATACATTACATACATATAAATTTGATCATAAATTAATAATAACTTTATAATATTTAGAGTTAATTGCCAAAATCGTCCCTGAGGTTTGGGCAGGTTTGTCATTTTCGTCCAAAATGACACTTTTGTACCAAATTGCCCCCAACGTTTGTAACTTTTTGCCATTTTCATCCAAACTACTAACTTAGTTTATTTTTTCTGTTAAGTTGAGGATATTTGGATGAAACTGACAAATATAAAACCATAGGGACGATTTTGGCAATTTACTCAAACTCTTTTATATTTCTTTTGTTTAATTAATTTTGTTGAATATATAATAAAAAAGAATATACATGCAATTTTTATATGAAAATAAATAATAGCTTTTTCACATAATTTTTATAAATTTTCATCCAACCACTAACTAAGTTAATTTTTCTATTAAGGCGAAGGATGTTTATAAACTAAGACAGAAATTAATTTCTAATTTTTTATATAGATCAGTTTTATAAAAATAAAATCTACTTAAATTTCTAAATTTTGTAAAACTAAAATGCTGGCGACCTTATTGAAAAAGGTCAAATAAAAACATCTTATCATATGTACCAAGTTTGTAATTCATCTTCTACTCTTTTAAATTCGCTCCTAAGGAAAAACAGAAGCCAGTGCCCCCTATCAAACAACGTATCGTTACCAAACCTTAAAATTACCCATCAAATTGTAATTATAATGCTATGAACCAAAAGTTTCTTTACTCAAGCCACTCAGAATAAGTGTTAGCTAGTTACCCTCATAATCTTAATTAAATAAATATTTTATTTCTACCAACATATTTCCTATGTGCTCAACACATTTAAAAAATATGTAACGTTTTACAATTTTTTTCTATCTCTACAACTGATAAATACTAAAAGTTTGCCTTGTGGTGCTCAAAACTACACACACGACATTTTTTTTTTGAATTTTTTTTACACATGTGTTTACAATACACACATCTACGTTTATGAAAAAAAATTTGGTCCACCTCGCCCGGATCAAAAAGTTCTCACGATTCTTACAACTCGAGGTGGTTTTCATTTTAGCGGTCCCCTTTATTTTAATATATTCATAATGTGAAAAAATAAATTTTCTTTTAGCATATGTATTTGATGATAGTATTTATATTTTGTATGTTGTGAAGTATATACATATACGTGTATAAATATTAGAGTTAATTGCCAAAATCGTCCCTGAGGTTTGGGCACGTTTGCCATTTTCGTCCAAAATGACACTTTTGTACCAAATGGAAAATAAAAATATAAACTAAAAACTTCGGGTATAAGATCGGGTATATAGTTCGGGTAAACGGGTATGTGGTTTCGGGTAATCGGGTAGGGTATCACCTAATCCCATACCCGATCCATACCCACGAAAATTTTTAAAACTAATCCGATACCCGGCCCAATACCCGTCCGGTATCGGGTATACCCGCCCCATTTTTGTCGGGTTTCGGGTATACCCGTCGGACTCGGGTATTTTCGCCATCCCTAATTAAAAGGAAATAAATGGACAAAAAAAGGGATTGTGTGAGATTCGAACACGGGAAATCCCACTGACGAAACGGCAACAAACCACCAGATCACTAGATCACTGCTCATTTTGTGATTATGTTGCGGAATGTTTAATATATTACAAATCCCAAACGCGGTGCTGTTTATCTTTCTTCTTCGCTGCACTTAACCAGCCGCGACCCTTGAACAACCCAATCAAACCCGACCATTTATTGATGTTTCAGTTACATATTGGTACCAATTGGTTTGCATTAACGGAGTTTAGTGAATGGGCCAACGAATCGTTCATTAAACAACCTAAACTAATGAAATTAAAGCTAAACTTTATCACCATTAAAGCTCTTCAAGAACACAATTGGGTTTTCACCACTTTCTTAAAACTAACCTCCAGAACTGATATCACATATTATCTTGATCAAACCATGCAAAACCCCATTAGAATTTCTTCATTTCGTCCATTACATTTCGCGAATTTAATCGAAGAACATTCTATGGCTTGTAACTTGTGCAGACGATATCTTCTTCAATTCTCAACCTTTTCAGGTGATTCCAAAGCCCAACTTGCTTAATTTTTCGTTCTCTACAAAAGGCCTCTATCAATTTCAATGATAGATGGCTAATTTATCAGAATTTAATTTTAGTTGAAATTAGGGTTCTTCATGCATGGAATTTGGGGGTTTTAGATTTAGACTTGTGTTTTGATGAAATTGAAAGTATAAAATTGTTATATATCATACTAGTGTATTGTGTGTAAATTTTGGGAATTTTTAGATATCAATTAGAATTTTGGTGAATTGTTTATGTTTTAATCACTAGAAAAATCGAATAAAAATACAAGATAATTTTTAAATAAATTCAATAAATAATATATTGGGTATTTCAGATTATATAAACATTAGGGAATTCTTTTTTATAATTTTATTTAATTTTTGGGGAATTCACAAATATAAAATGGATATATATATATATATATATATGTTTTAATTATTTAAAATAGAAGATTGTCACACATAAAATCTATAAATATTCCTACTAATTTTTAGAGGGTGTATAATTGTTATAGAATTTTTATAGTTATTTCTATAATTTTTTATAACTATTATGCAATTAAATAATGGGTGAAATTGTTATACAAATCATTCCCATTATGAATTATTGTTTTTAAATTAAAATTTGTGACAATCAATAAATCATTAAATCTATTATATATGATAATTAGATGTGTTTATGAACTTATTTAATTATTGGCTTTGTCAAATATTTGAAAACCATTAAAATGGTAATTTTATAATTTTGCCGTTTAATAAAATTCTAAACCATATATAACTATTGCATTGGTTATTTCTTTGTTGAACGAATATGATTTTATATATTTCCAAGTCCCCAAATAGGAGAACCCAATTTACTAAAATCATTAGGTTATCCTTTCGTTTAGTATGTTTGTTATTTACAATACAGTTATTATATTAGATTCCACATAGTCTAGTTCGTGCGGCAATTCTCGTGGAACGTTTCTTCGCAACCTGTGAATAATCTCTTCCACTTCCCCTTTTTAACTTTTCAAATTTTGGGGTGCATCACGTTACACTTTTCGATTTACTTAACATGCTATGATCAAGTGTTATTATGTGAACGTATTATGTGTATTCTATTTCTATTATTATATATGCTATCTGATGTCAAGTCTATTGCATGCTATTGTGTCTAGTGGATCCACGGCTGACTAGGTTCCCCACGGCCATGGGTTGTAGCCTAGTATCGCCAACAGTATTAGACTCGCTCCTCGGGGCTTGAGCCTAATGCACGCTATTGTCAGGAGTCTATTTATTTTGGTTGTTTGTGTTGATATTGGATTGGGTATTATTGTTTGGTGAATTTAGATATATGGATATGTTGACTATGATATGAGACCAATTTCATACTAACCTTGAGGTGCATGTTAAATTTTTTTTTTAAAAGGAAATAAATATAAAATTGTTTCCTATAAAAAGAGGAAATTATTCACCAACATATTTGTTGACCCAAAAATATATTTTTCTATCGTGGTGCAGGTTTTCAAAGTTGATGATCAAGTGATGTGGACACGTAGCATGGGCCTTAGGAAATTAAATTGAAATCTTGATATGTTTGTTTTGAACAATGTATGAACAATTTTGTCTATTATATGTTATGTGACTATTTAAATGGTTATCCTTTAAATATTAAAACAATAATTAGTTGTCATGAGCTATGGGCAATCATCATGCCCCGTACCTTTCCGCTGCGGGTCGGGGTGTGACAATGCGTTTACCGAAGTTTCTGGAATTAACTCAAACGAGGTTGTGAGATTTTTGATGGATTTGCTAGCAGATATGCAAAAAATATAAACATATGATAAAATGAAAACGTTTGGAGTGCATTAGAAAAAAATAACTCAGGGTAACACTTTTAAAGTGTTCTTGGGCTTTGCTCGTAATTGGGCCTTGCATGCCGCCATACTTCTCCTTCGTAATCATGTGGTCCCATATGATTACCGGGCTTTCGTATGGTTCGTATGTGTTAGCCTGGTAACGTACACTAAAACCCAGAGAAAATCGAGAAATATGAATGTAATGTATGAAAGTCGGAGCACATCCTGGGTTGGACACGGTGACAACTCAAAGTGGGGTTAGTTAACATGACGTTTGGTGTGGCATGCTTTGGCCTAATAAGTCCTTCGTACTCTCATCGTTAGTTCCCAGGTAGCCAAACTGGTCTGTTAATTCGGATTTATACGAATGCCATTCCAAGACAGGACGTCCTGACTACTGGTACTCGAACCCTTCTAGTTACTACATGCCCATCACATGAACTCACTTTGATGAGATTTGAAAACAACACATCTCAAAAGTTTGAATAACATAAACAAGTATTTGGAAAATGGAGGGAAATGTTTTGAAGGTTTAGTGAAATTGAGAACTTATAAATAAGGGTTTTATAAGTTTTGTATGGTACATTGTAGTTGGAGTGATATATATATAACACAGATGTAGACTTCATGACATAATTATAACACATTTTATGTATCACCTAATCAAGTAGCAAATAGAGTGCTTGCATGCGTTTGTGAGCGAAATGAAAGGAATTAAATTGCGTGAGCAATAGCAAATCATAAGTTAGACATAACATATAATCACATAAACACATAGGTCCTAGTTGACTAAAGTATAGGTTCTAAGGGTCTAATAACCTATCCTATATCCCTAAAGTCAATAGCTCTGATACCAATCTGTCACACCCCGTCCCGCAGCAGAATAGGTGATCGGGGCATGATTAGGTTGATCCCAAGAGCTTATGACTTGCTATTACTTGTTTTAAATAATAATTTATTCATAACAATTGTTTCACCAAGCAAATAATTCAAATACACAATTACAAACACAAGACATTGTTCAAAACAAATAAACTACACTAATCCGTTTCTTGTTAACTAAGGCCCATCCTATGTCCAATCTTCTCTTCGTACTTGTTCACCTGTATCATGTGTAAAAATGGTTTTTGGGTCAACAAAAGTTGGCGTGTAGATATTTATTTGTTTTTATTTAACCTTAAAAGATTAGTTGATTTTATTTAATAAAAATTAGAGTAAATTACAAAAATCGTCCTTTATGTATGTCATTTATTGCAAAGTATGTCCTTTATCTTTAATAAACTCAGAAAACATACTTAATGTTTGCAAACCCTTACACGTTATGTCCTTTAGGCCTAACTCAGTTAATTTTCATAGTTAAGTCTGACCAATTGGACCCCACATGAGGGTATCTTGGTCATTTTACCCTAAATATTAAAATAAATAATCATAAAAAATAAAAATAAAATATATTAATAATCTTTAAAAAAAATATACACAGACATAATCTTTCTCTCTATATATCACATTTCTATTTCTCTCTCTCTTTAACTTCCCTACCACCACCACCACCACCTCCCCACCACAACCACCGTCACCACCATCCACCTGCCACCTACCACAACCACCACCCCACCAGAGTTCGAAACAGAGTTCATCATCATCAGATTTGGGGGTTTCGAAACAGAGTCATCATCAGATTTGGGGGTTTCGATTTGGTCTTGGGTTTCTTATTGCTTGAGTTTTATTGCACAACATACCTACACCATTAACATCAGCACCATTCAAACCCAAACCATTCAAAGAACAACCATTAAACCCAACCCTTACCATCTCTGCACTTCTGGATATCCAACGACAGCGGCCAAGATCTCCGACGACGGCAGCCTTTTATCATAAAACATTCAAACCTACTCAAATCATAAAAGACTAACAATCAATTATATCTTACAAATCAATCTCCTCACAAGCCTACCTACAGTATCACAGTACCTACACACATATCCGTTCAAAAACTGATGCAAAATCATTCTACAAACATTAACGAAATCGGATACCTTGATCAGTAGCATCAATTGATGTATGAGAGTAACCGGACTCCGATCCGGAGACCGGTCGTGAAGCAGAGCAGCACTTTTTGTCTTCAAACGTCTCTGCGGTGGCATTCGGAGCCCTAGAGAACGTTAAACACGGAAAACGACGGAGAATCGAGCGGTTTTGGAACGATGAAGAAGAGAGAGAAGCAGGTGTGAGAGAAACGAAAACCCTAGGATTTTTAGTGGAGATGGAGAGTGTAGGTGATAGAGAGAGGATCGACAGCGGCCAAGATCTCCGAAGATAGTGGTTGAGGTGCGAGTGGTTGTTGCTGAGGGTGGCGATGGACGGTGGTTGAGGTGATAGTGGTGGTGGCTGATGATATATTAGAGAGAGTTAGGTTGGGAGAGAAAGACTCAGACAAAGGTAAGAAAGTTAGAGAGAGAAAGAACTATATCAGTATTTTTTATAATTGTTTATTTTAGTAATTAGAGTAAAATGTCTAAAATACCCTCATGTAGGATTCACCTGGTCAGATTTAACTATAAAAACTAACTCAGTTAGAGCTAAAGGACATAACACGCAAGGGTTTGCAAACATTAAGTATGTTTTCTGAGCTTATTAAAGATAAAGGACATACTTTGTAATAAATGACATACATAAAGGACGAACTTTGTAATTTACTCTAAAAATTATGTAACATGTAATATTAAATGTAATAGTGACATCAATAAATAATTCATCAATCAATCCACCTCAACAACTAGTGTGACTAGACATAATAAAACATGATCAGTGAAACCAATGATGTGATTCAAGCCCCGAGAGGCGAAAAGCGAAACTACAAAACAATGACCTGATACCGAGTTCAACCCATGTCCGTGGGGGAACCGGTCAACCGATGGTGGATCCACGCGAAACATGCGACACAAAGCGGTAAACACGTGATACATGTATGTGAAACAGATAGCGAAACAATGCGATACCAATCATAAACACATATGACATTTAAGTTTGCATGTTGGAAAAAAAAATATGAAACACTTATGGACACGTGACACATGATACACCCCAAAATGTTAAAGTGACAAAAAAGGGAAGAAGTAAGATCTACTCACAATTTTGCGTATGAAGATTCCTTGAAGATAACGCACGAGGAAATGAATAGGGAAAAGGATTCCGAATGGACGAACACGGTTTCCCTAGATGTTTAAAATAACACACAATGATCTTGTTAATATTTTGGTTAAATAAAGTTCCTAATACTTATGGTTTATAAATTAATTATTGAGATATTACAATTTATCACATTAGATATGTGGTTTAACAGATGAAACAAAATATCAAAAATAAAAATGATTGAAGTGTTATAAATCAGACATTTTAGGCCTAACTCATTACTTATGGGCTTTAGGGTTTATGGTTATGTTTATCTCTATATATTGTAATGTTGAATATTGTGAAGGATTGAATGAAGTTTTATCTCTATTTCTCTTTGGTTCTTATCACGTTATCAGCACGATCGCTCTATTCATCAGGGAATTTACCGGCTTGGATTCAGATAATTGCCGTTCATCAAATCCGGGTACACTATCAATTTTTCTGCAATTTTCTTTTGAACTTTAAATCAAACTAGGACTGCCCTGTTTTTGTGTATAGGAAATCTCCGGCAATCCAGAAACGAAATTAATAATCACGGAATCGACATAGGGTTTTTCATTCTTCATTCTGTACTCACAAAAAAACAAAAAAACCACAATCACAAAATCGATTAAATACTTTACCCTATCAATCTGCCGCCAAGAACAACAAACTAAAAAAATAAATAAATAATAATAATAATAATCACAATTAAACGAGCTATAAGACACTAAAAACTTACCCGAAATTGTTTTCACCGCTACCACCACCTCCCAAAACGTCGACGTATTGACGAAATTAGGCTGTAACCTCGCTCTAGTCAACGGACCGTTGTGGATCGGAGAAAACAACACCGGCGACGGTTTCTCTCGCGTTTCACGCTTCGACCATGGTGGCGGAGGTGTTGATGTGTTGTTGTTGTGGAGATTTGACGCTTTCCGTTTCAATCCGACTCTTGGCCGTGACGGTGATGCCTCTGATGACGACGGTGGTTGTTCACCGGCGTTTTCCGGTGAATTGTGGGTAGCCCACCCCCTCCTTCTGTATCCCTCTTTCTTTGTTTTCTTATCTATTGATATATAGATATAAATTCTTGCAGATGTTTTTTTTTTATGTATAAGGTTTTGAATTTTAACCATGGTTTTATTAGGAACATGGTATCTGTGGTATCATGGATTACAACTATTACTTTGGGAACATAGTTACAACTATTTCTATATTATTATTACTAGGTTATCACCCGGGAACATCCCGGGTTAGGAAAATTTAGTAATGAACCAATTACATTGAACGAAGAATGCCAGCTGTCTCATCCTCTTTATGCAACCTTAATGCAGCATCAACATTCTTCTTGAAACACTTTATTGTTTTCATTTTCTAAAATCTGACTGATGATCATCATGTTAGATTATAAGAACCATATTATTAACAATAAAAATCCATTTTTTTAAGAAAATAGTTTATGAGGTTATGTGCATATTGAATACTTTTTTAACAAAACAGTTTATGAGGTTTTGTGTATGTTGACTACATATTAAGTGACTTTCCACTTGTTTGACTCATTCTTCACTTTGCCATCTCAGCACTTTTTTAAGATTTTCCAATTTGATCCGTTAGTAAAAATCTTAATCAATGCATTTACACTTAAAAAAAATGGAAAGCTAGCTATAACAATATAATTGAAGTGGACCCGCTTTAGATCTTTACTACCTCTAGCCAAAGATGTGAGCGTGATATAATCACGAGGTGTAAACGTAAACGGTGTGCAATAATATGTACTACCTGGTGGAATATAAATCTCTTAGCTACACGTTTGATGGTACCAGCATCAATTGCATTGATTCTTGCAAATAACTCAATAAATGGGATTCTACCCCCCACATATCTAATAAACAGGGGAAAAAAAAAAACCATATGTAAGAATATAAAAAAAAAGTTAGATTTACCACCCACCGTGTTTGTAAAACCAAAGTGTTTGCTACACCTACATGCCATAGTCACCGCTAGAATTAGATTGCGGCGAGCATTAGTTTCATATATCACTAAAGTCGGACATCTGTTACATAACGATTGTTTGTTTCAGTCAAATGGAATAAGCTAGCTAGATAAGCTGTACAAAAGGTTGCTAAATCAAATGTTGTATTTACAACTTATGTTACTAACATCTAGCATGTTAGTTAGATAACTCGAACAAAAGGTTGTTTACTATGCGTTTGATTTGGTAACCTGGTGTGGCTTCTTTATGTGCGGCTTCCAGCTGTTCCTTCATGTTCCGTGGGTGTACATAAATTGTTTTTCGGTTTGATCATTCTTCAAGTCCTTACTTCGCTACGTGGCTCGACTCTGTGTTTAGAGAAGATAATATATGTAAAATTCAGTAATTACTATTAACGTGATGTACATGTTACCAAACTTAATAGTTGATACACATACTATTGGATGCATATAAAACAATCTAAAATACCTTGACAACTCCCCATGTTGAATATCCCAGTACCTAACAGCTCCATCCTTGCCCTGGCTGCAGTTATAGGAATTAACAATCCATATATGTAAGGTTATTCAAAGCATTAGAATAATACATTAATGTGACATGATTGTGCACTCACATATGATTTATAATTACTCTACACACATTTATACTTTCACATGTGTTGTGCTGTAATAAAATAAATATATAGAAACAAAGAGGCATGGCTTCACAGTTCACAGGACTTTAGTCTAGAGATGAGCAAATGGTACCGGAAACCGGTACTGGTACCGAATTTACCGAACTGGGTATGTCATAAGCATTAAAAATCTCAATTAAATAAAAATAATCACATGAATAAGAAAACATCAGTCATAAAAATAGTAATTTAAAATCAAAAATCCAAACACGTGAATAAGAAAGTATAATAGCAATTTAAAATTAAATATCCGCGTGTCAACTACTTGCATTGTGATGAGATCAATTTTTGTTATAAGCCTTACAGATATCAGTTATTTCATCAACATGGTTTGACCACCATTCTTCATCAAAATAGATGTCGGGAGTCTCTTCCTAAATGATAACCACTAATGGAACAGGTTTTGAATAAAAAACAAATTTCAGTCTCTAGTTCTATCAAAACCATTAATGATATATATTTAGTATAGACATATTAAACCATAATTTTAGATGCTAAATCGATGCCTAGCATATCTTTCAATTTATCTTTGTTTCGTCCATAACATAAAAAGGATAAGTCGGTATATTGTAAATGATAGATTTGATAAAGGGGACCATGTGTTACCTTTGATTTTCTATTAATGTATTTTTTACTAAATTAAATGACATGTGTATACCATTGATGTCTATAAAGATAACACAAATACCTTTAGAAAACCCATATTGGTTGTTTAACTTATTTAACTTTACATAAAAAGTGTACTTTTTATAACTAAAAGATAAAAACTTGTTATAAGAATACACTAAATACTACCCATATTGATGCGTAATTTTGAAATCTTGAAGTGTTCGCTATCAAGAAGTAAATATCTAAAAAACAGAGAGATCAAACTTACTTCATCCCATTCAAGTAAGCTCGAGTAGACCCATTGAATGCACCAGACATAAAAACAATACTTTGCATACATCATACGAAACACATAATTAAATGGTTATGAAAATGCATACCTCGGGTGGATAAAGAACAAAGATGGGGATTAAATAAAAGACTGACATGCAAAAACAACCTGCATCATGAACAACAAATTAAAAACAGAAATCAAAATTGAAAAATAACAAATCAGAACAACCAAAAATGCAACTTAGGGACTTCTTACCATTGGTGAGTTGAATCTCATCATGATTCTTGAATTTATATGATTGGCTTGAATCCACAAAATCTACTCGAACCTCATCGGCTTATTCCTCATCTCTACCTCTCTGGCTTCCTCATCACTGGCTCTACACATGATGGACCATTTAAGGAATCCCAATTTAAAATCTGAAATATGGCCATAGGCTCGGTTTTGGCCCATAATTGAACCAAACCGACCTACGCTCACCCATAAAATGTATGTAATGCAAATATTTTCCTGGTGTGTTGGGAAGTAAAAGTTAATATAATGTATACAAAGAATACAAATTGCTATTAAAATTGTTCCTATACCACTGAACTATGTACTTCGAGAAAAATTATCATAAGAGATAACTACAATGACAATATCTTAAGAGTATGAACCTAGATTATGTGGCAAAGGTTTGAAGTGAAAGACCACTGTGAATTTTTAGTCAGAACTTGGTTTTTAGAGATGAATTTCATTGTAATTGCATCAACTTTGGCACTTAAGCCTAAAAAGTTTTCTCTGCAATGAATAATCAAAATTGAATCAAATAGTTTTACATTTATTTCGATAATTCATTCATCTTTTTAAAACAGGTTATATGACCCTAATATACTAAAAACCCATAATCAAACACAAATATATTCCAGATAATTTTAAAACTTAAAACCCATATTGTGAATGATTGAATGAAGTTTTATCTCTATTTCTCTTTGGTTCTTATGATGGAGTAGTTTATTTGGAGATAACTATATGGCATAATTAGTTTTTCCTTATTCAAAATTCTTATGTTTAAATAAGGATACATAATAGTTCCTTTATAACATAATACGTGACGTCTTTAATAAAAACAATATGTCATTTACACACATTATGCTGGGCAAATAAAATTATAACAATTAAATGTGATGTTAAATTATCCAGTATTACATTTTAAAAAATAATAAAAATAAATAAATAAAAATAAAGATCTCATGAGAGGGTAAATACTATTTTGAGGTTAAAAGAATTAATATATCAAAAGTTCGATTTTAATATCCTCCAAATTTCTATCATCTCAATAAATTCATCACTATTTAGAAATATAGGTAGTTCAACGTTCTAGTTCAAGAAAACCATTTTTTTATAAATTGGTACCATGTTTTATAAATTGGTATATTCCAAACAAGCATAATATAGTTAATTACTATACATCCATCAATGGCTTACTCTGTATAATTATTTATTCTACTTTCGGCCATTGAATATACTAAAGCACCAATATTAGTTATAGGTTTCATCTCCTAAATTATTTACATATCGACATCAGTCCTTATATATTATCTTAGAAAATAGTATTTTCTACATATGTTGTTTACCATATGTTTTTAATCTGTATTTATACACTTATACAATAATTTTAGTATACCGAAATTTCAAAGTAAATGACAAAGTAATGAATATGTTTGTAGTTATCAAAATGGTATAGTGGACTAATCCTCAAAGCCAGAAATGACCAAAAGTAACAAAAATAGAAACCTTCTCAACATTGAACTCAATCTTTTTTAAGCAAACATTGCAGGTGCCCCAAGGGTGAGTTCGACTAAAACTAAAAACATTTACAACTCATGCACTATTGTCATAAGGTTTAATCCACAAATGTCACACCCCAACCGATGGCGGAATCATCGGAGTGAGACGAAATAGATTGCTCATACACATAACACTATTTGCGACAATAATTAAATTCAAAACCGATTTCATTAATAATAAAAAATTGTCAAGTACAATGAAAGAAATACAAGTACAACATCAAAATGACAAATACAACAACAATAACATCACAAAATATTCAAATCTAGTATGTTGAGCGTGTTTATAGTCATCCATACTAGATTCGTTACGAGCATCAATCATCAACCTGTAACATGTTTAAAATAAATGTTCAACGCAAAAGCATTGGCGAGTACACAAGTTTGTAATATATAGCGTAAGTATAAAGAATTTACTCGAATCCACATGGCAATTGCATACAAGGTAAACTAGCATGCAATACTAATGTCAAACCCCAAGTGTCCACAATAATTAAGTGTCCCACACCACAAAAGTAACGCGACTAAAATGAATAACAACTTAATAAGACCTCGACGGACGGCGTGCTACTCCTATAACGCTATATATGTTAAGTATGGGCTAGCTAAGTTAAAGACAAAAGCATGTATGAATCTAACATGAACCTAAGCATAGCAATTAAGCATGTATAACAGATTGAGTGTATAAAGCATGTTTAAGTGTGTGTTTGTGCATTTTGTACGATTAACATGTTACAACCCAAAGTGTTTTAAAAAAGAAATGGGTTAAGTGTACTCATGGTTTTGAAGCTTCCACTTGTTATTCCATGAAGAGTTGTTGGTTTGGAGATGGAACATCGAGTTCTCCTATACAAGGAAACATAGGTGTGTGAGTATTCGGATGATAACGGAGGATTAGGAATTTAAATACACCAAAGTATGTATACGAGAAAATAATCATCTAGACTAAATACTCGTTTTTGACACTATAAAGCCCTTATGGGTTGATGTGGTTTCATAGGTTAAGATACCCATTAGAATCGTAACGAGAAGTCAAGTACTTACATGATGTAACTTAGTATCATGACGAATAATCATTTGATTATCATCAAGGGTTCGGTCATTATATATATTTTATATGTTTTATGTATTTTATATAGTATATAGTATAAGTATAAGTCCAACATGTTTATCATGAATTTCATGGAAGTCATGCATAGAGGTAGGAGGATAACCTTCCTTTAAAACCTCTTTCGTAGATTCACCAATGCACAAGTTGTCACAAGGACAACAAGGATGGTCATGAATGAAATAGAAAGCTAATATACATAATAACTAAGAGGGAAATCATCAAGTAAGGTGGTGGATTGAAAGTAGGATGGCCAAGGCCTATAATAATCACACACAACCAAACACAAGTCTTGTTACATGAACAAGCTTGGAAGGATACAACTCTTGTGAGTTAAAACCCTTACAAAACAGAAAGTTTGGAGTGAACAAACACCTCCTAATTTATATGAAACAACCTTGTTTAAGGTCACTAATCATAGACTTGATTAGGAGCATAAGAACATAGGTTTGTTTGAAGAAAACTCAAGATTAAAGAATTTTTATAAAGTTTTCTTCCAAAACACAAAGTTGGACCTCAAAATGGTGATGTTCCATCTTGGTTTTCCATGGAAAACCTTGTGGAAACACTCCTAGAGGTTTTCCATACTTTGTAGAGGAAGAAGAAGTGAAGAAGATAGAAGAAAGGTGAGTATGAACTTACCTTTGCAACTTAGATGTTTCTGCCTTAAATCTGATTTCTCAGCTGATTTAGAGTGTTTTGAGAGTGAGATTGAAGTGTTTGCAAAGTGGAAAATGTGTGGGAATGAGGTTGGATTTATAGGTGAGGTTTAGGGTGAGTTAGGTGGTGTTTAAATGCAAGAAACACACCAAGGAAACACAAAACTGACCAACCATGGAGCTGGGCGCAACTTTCTGTGGATTGTGGGTTGTGGCATCACGCGACTACGAATGGCCATCCCCGTCGCGCGATGCGACGAGTCTTATTTCTGGATTAAAGTTTGGTTTTTGGCAATTTAAGTCCCTCATGTTTAATTAGGTTAGATTTTGATGTGTTTTAGGTAAAAGGCATATTATAAGGGGGTATTATGAAATTTACACACATGCACAAGTAGAAATAAGTATCCTTAAGTTTTCAAGAAGTAAAAGCATGAGTGTAGGCGTACAAATTGCGTATGTATGATATGTATTTGAAAGTTTAACACACTTTTACAAGAATCACGAATAATGTATCATATGTATAATGAATTCAAACGTATGAACATGAATGATTAATTAAAGTAGATTGTATGAAATGTGAATTTTATTACGATCAAAGTCTCAGTTTTACAACGATTCAATGAAATATGATTATAAGGAATATAAGTTTCCAAAAATAGAAATACAAGACAAGTTTTCTAATTAAGGAAAGTCATGAAAAAAGTGGAGCGTTACAACAAAAGGGCAGGGGTTTACATGGGTTTGCGATGGCTGGTTTTGCGGTGGCAACTATGGTGTTTTATGGCGGACTTCAAGGACGGTGCGTCGAATGTGGTTCGAACCAGTGGCGGCAAGCTTCTGGTGTTGCGGTGCTAACAAACGGAATATCTTGTGGCACGCGCGGATTACACGGTAATGGAGAGGGCCAAGTCGTGAAGAGAAGTTGGTGAATGTATGATGTGTTTCCGGGTGCGTCGAATGGGACACACTTTCGATTTGATTTGTTTCTTAACATAGAAAATTGGTTTCTTTGATTAGAGTTTATTAGATAGAAATAACGTGTAGATTAATATAGTAGAGATCGACATGCTTGATTAGTTTAAAGATGAAAGGAAATCGCATTGAAGATACAAAGTCGATCCGATATTCTAGCCGAAATGGGTGGCATTAGAAAGTAAACGGCGGGAAAAGGTTTGAGCTTTTTTTAAATTTTGAGTTTCAACATATTGCAAATTGGTCCCTCAAGTTTAAATGTTGATAGAGAATGTGCATTAACTAACTAACACTTGACTTTCAATTAAGGAAACAATATAATAATTTTTCGCACTATCTTTTATGACAATTTGAATCCGGTTTACAACGGTTCGGATCCAATTTTCAAGACGGGTCGGACTTTTCTAGTACTAATATTTACGGATGTTACAGGCTTTTTCACATATTTTGCAGTTAGGCAATCCCTCTTTTACGTTTTCCTTCTTTGGGAACTCGTTCCCTTTTTTTTTTTTTTTTGTAGGGCTTGGATTTGCATCGAATGCCCTTCTTTCACCCCTTTCTATCTGCTTCTTTAGCTCAATCTCTTTTTCCCTTGCGGCATTTACAATCTCCGTGAGATGTTCGTATTTTGAGGGAGTCATAAACTCCTGGTATTCCGCACTCAACATGTTATAATAATAATAAATCTTTTGCTCTTCAGTTTGCACTAACTCGTCACAAAATCTCATCTTGTCGAGGAATACTCCCGTGATTTTATCAATCGATTCACCTTTTTGTTTTAGCTGAATAAATTCTTCTTTGATTTGTTGATCACGGCCTTTGGGCTATGGTGTTTAAGGAAAGGAAATGTACCTTAACTCCTATTTGATTTGTCGATTCACCTTTTTGTCTTCGCTTTGTCCGTCTGTTTGTGGATGATAAGTTGTGCTTATATTTAACCTGGTTCCCATTGCTTTTTGGAAACTTGTCCAAAAATGAGAAGTAAAACGGCTATCTCTATCGGATACAATAGATAAAGGAATTCCATGTAATGAAGCTATTTCATTTACATATAGCTTGGCTAGCTGTTCCATATTGAAAGTTTCCTTCATTGGTAAGAAATGAGCAGATTTGGTCAATCCGTCTACAATAACCCAGATTGTATCATTTCCTTTTCTTGTCTTAGGTAATTTGGTAACAAAGTCCATTGTTATCAATTCCCATTTCCATATTGGCATTTCTAACTGTTGCAATAACCTGAGGGTTTCCGATGCTCAGCTTTGACTTGTGAACAAGTTAGACATTTAGCAACGTAGTTTGCTATATCCTTTTTCATTCCTATCCACCAGAAATTCTTTCTTAAATCTTGATACATCTTATCACTTTCGGGATGTATCGTATACTTAGATTTATGAGCTTCTTCTAGAATTCTGTGGCATAGGTTTCCTTGTTTAGGTATCCACATCCTTTTCTTATGGAACTTCCAAATTCCATCTATTCCTTGTTCTAATTCCTTAATCATTCCTTTTAAACTTTCAGCATCGTCCTTGATTGCTGTTTCCTATATCCTTCTAATTTGATCATTCAAATCTACTTGTAGATTTAACTTGAGAGAACATACTCGTTTTGGCTTTTCATGATACTTTCGACTTAAAGCATCAGCTACTACATTAGTTTTCCCAGCATGATACTGGATATCACAATCATAATCACTAAGAACTTCCATCCAGCGTCTCTGTCTCATATTTAATTCTTTTTGCCCAAAAATATACCTTAAACTCTTATGATCGGTGAAGACAACAAATTTATTCCCATATAAATAGTGTCTCCAAATCTTAAGGGCAAAAACTATGGCTCCTAACTCTAGATCATGGGTTGTATAATTCTTTTCTTGTTTCTTAAGTTGTCTAGAGGCATAGGCTATAAGCTTTTGATGTTGCATCAACACACATCCATATCCTAACTTAGACGCATCACAATATACTATAAATTCTTCAGTTTCTTCTGGTAATGCGTGTATGGGTGTGTTGGTTAACCTTTGCTTAAGAATCTTAAAAGCTTCTTCCTGTTTCGATCCCCATTCAAACTTAACTGATTTGCAGGTCAGTTTGGTCAATGGAATGGCCATTCTAGAGAAATCTCGGATAAATCGTCTATAATATCCTGCCAGTCCAAGAAAACTTCGTACTTCCGTAGGCGACTCATGGACTTTCCAATTAGTAATCGCCTTGATCTTTGTGGGATCCACATGAATTCCTTCATGATTAAGCAGATGTCCAAGGAATTGCACTTCTTGTAACCAAAATTCACATTTTGAGAATTTAGCATAAAGCTTCTCTTTTCTCAACAATGTCAGAAGTATATGCAGATGCGCTGCATGTTCCTCTTTACTCTTAGAGTAAATTAGAATATCATCTATAAAGACAATTATGAATTTATCCAGGTATGGTTTACATATCCTGTTCATCATGTCCATAAATGCGGCTGGGGCATTGGTTAAACCAAATGGCATGACGGTAAATTCATAATGACCGTACCTTGTTCTAAAAGTAGTTTTAGGAATGTCCTATTCCTGTACTTTCAGTTGATGATATCCTGAGCGTAAATCGATCTTAGAAAAGAATCAAGCTCCTTGAAGTTGATCGAACAGATCATCGATTCTCGGTAGTGGGTACCGATTCTTAATCGTGACTTTGTTCAAATCTCGGTAATCAATGCACATACGCATCGATCCGTCTCTCTTCTTAACAAACAACACCGGTGCTTCCCACGGTGATAAACTTGGCTGTATAAAATCTTTGTCAAGAAGTTCGTCCAATTGTTTCTTCAGTTCCTGCATCTCCGTTGGTGCTAATCGATATGGTGCTTTGGCAATCGGTGTTGTTCCTGGTATTAGGTGAATCCTAAATTCAACTTCTCTTTCAGGTGGTAATCCAGGTAACTCTTCTGGAAAAACGTCTGAAAATTTAGATATTACAGGAATATCTTTTAATTCTTTTCCTTTAGTATTAATGATTACAGAAATCATATATACTACTCCTCCTTTTCTTTCATAACTTGCCGCTTTCATCACCGAGATGAACTTTGTCGATCTGGTTGGCTTATCTCCTTTGATTGTGATCTTTTCACCCCTTGGTGTACTTACTTGCACTGACTTTTGATCACATAAAATTGTAACACCCCGTGTTTTCACAAGTCAAAGTCAAGGTCAAAGTCAACGACCGGTTATACGGATTTGACTTGTAGAAATTTCTTTATTTTATTTGTATTATGTGGAGTAAGTGTTGTTAATTACAAGCCATCGACGTATTATTCAATCGACTAATCGACTGTGAATTATAGGAAGTAACAATGCGATAAAGTTAATCAACTAATAATCAAACTATGCTAATCAAATCGACTCCGAATTGCAACTCGATCTATACTTGTTGGTTATCGTGATACGTGTGTGTGCTTTATGTGTTACTTGTGCATGTTTATTTATGTTATGTTGTGGTAATCAATCGAAACGCAATCTAACTCGAAATGCAATCGAACTCAATCGAAACTCGAAATCGAACTCGAACACGAATCACAATCGAACTATGATATTTAGTTGTTGGGACTGAAAGTAATTTGACTAGGAAACCCTATCGTATCGAACCGCTCGCAATCGAAATCGACTCAGCAAAAATCGTCGCGTCAGACATTCGAACCAGGCGCCATCCGGCCGGATAGCCATTCGACCGGATAGCCCTTTTCGTCACAGGTCAAGTGCCATCCGATCAGGATGTCATCCGACCGGATAGCCATCCGGGCGGTGAGTCATCCGATCGGATCACCCTTTCCTCTTTTGGAATCCTATAAATACCCCTGTCATTGTCATTCTTTCTACTTTTGGAAACCCTCTGTCCGAACAGCTCGTGCTCCCCACCTTTTCTTTGATTTCTCTCGATCAAGGTAAGATCTCGTCCTAAATCTTGTACTTTCTTGATCTACACGCACTCCTACACCTTTCTATCTTTTAAATCTTAACTTTTAACCGTGAAATCACTAGATTTCGGGTGTTCTAGGATGATGTCATCATGTGTTCTTCAAGAACTTCATGTTTTGGCCTCAATCCACCAAGAACAACTTAGATCTAACCGATTTCCACAAAGATCTGGTAAAGATCTCGACACAAGTGTGGTGAAAGAGGATTGAAAGATGGTTTTTAACTTTCTTTCAACTCTTTTGCACTCAATGTACTCAAAGCCGATAGGATCCGACCCAGAACTAGTCTTCTACTCTATCATAGTGTTGTACTAGCTCAAGATCCAGATCCTACCCACGAGACTATCGATTTCGGGTTAATCAAGAACAACCGTCACGAGCCGGTAACCGACCGGACTAGGGTGATTCCTGGTCGGGTTGGCCATCTGGGTCGAACTAGGGGTTCTGTTGGCTAACACGTTGTCAAAGTGTCTCGACATAACGACAAACCATCAAAACGACCAAGTGTAGGACGAACGGAACAACCGGAATGGATTGCTGTCCGACCGGATTGCTATCCGATCGGATAAGTCATCCGAATGGATTGCCATCCGAACGGATCACACTTGGGTCCCACCTCTAAGCAACCTTGTCTGAAGTTTGAGTATCGAACGAATTGCAATCCGATCGGACGACCATCTGACTGGATTACTCTTCGGATCATGAGATACTAAAACTTAAAAAAAAAAAAACTTAAACAATTTTCAACATGTTCATTAACAAGGTTTCCACCCGATCGGATGGACATCCGATCGAGTGACACTTCTGTTGAGAACTTGTCTTCACTAGGTAATCTCACCACTAAGTTGCCGTCCGACCGGACCACCGTCCGACCGGATGACCATCCGAACGGATTGTCATCCGCACGACCCACCATCCGATCGAACGACTTGATGGATAGAGATACTTCAATGCTTTCAAAATACTACAACGAAAACTTCAAAAGTCAAGCCATCATACACAAACACATTCTCCTTATAGGAAGGAACAATCCACTCGAATCGTCATCCGACCGGACAAGTTGTCCGACCGGATGACCATCCGAACGGATTGTCATCCACACGGATTGCTGTCCACTCGGATTACCATCCGAACGAACTACCATCCGATCCATCCGCACTTTGTATCGTTTTACGTGTAACTTATCGTTATGCTATCGAATCCATTCAGGCTAACCTTACTCGCTAAGCGCTCCCTTCAATCCATTCACCGCTGTGAGTATACTCGATTCCTTTTTGCTTTACGCACTTTTAGGCGTTACATACGTTACGAATATTCAAACTACAACAATCACACTACTCAATACTATTTGAACGCTAACCGTTAATGCATGTTATACGTGGCTTATGAATGCTTGTTTGTTATGTTTACACATGGAATGCTGTCTACCTGCCTTAGCAATGATAGTACTATAGTTTGGACTCAGCACCCATTCAGTGCCATGCCCCGATGTTTCGCTCAGTGCCATGCCCCGATGTTTCCGCCATCGGTTGGGGTGTGACAGATTGGTATCAGAGCCATAACTATAGGGAATTAGGCAAGACTCGACCTAGTCCGGGTCGAAGTCTTAGATACCTAGACTATAGTTAAGAACCAACAGACCAACTTGTGCATGTCCGGTAGGGACTATGTAGGAGCTTACTTCTCGATATTCTCGCTTATGCTGCACTTTCACTACACTCGAATTTTCAGCTATAAATGGGCGATAAAGTCGAGATTAGGGGTGAAAACCGCAAACTCTGACTAAATTGCTTGATCAATGATGTTTTATCAACTTATCAATGATTTCTTCATTCTCTTTCAATAACGAACGCTCGTTCAACGAGGAAATTATACCAAATCAGGGGTGAAACCCATATTTTGATGAATAATCTCCTCTATTTTATCAAAACAGGGACGAAGTTGTTAAGCCAGGGGTGAAACCCTAACCTTGACGACTTGTTCCGCACATTTTACAAAACTCTCACCAAGGCCTCGACGGACTCCAATGACCTGAAATCTTGATATGACTAACGGGATGTGTGCCAAACGCCCAAGAATCGAGGCAAAAGCACAGTTCTGAAGGTCAGACATGAATGACAAGTCCTTGTGAATAGTTGAACCACCTTGGTTAGTCCAAGTCTACTAGCCGCAGACAATCTATCTCTCGATTTTATGTGCTTCAAATCCGACCCGCTACTGCTGACTCTGATAATTTGTCGATTGTATGTGTTTTATGTGCTTTTACCTGTTTAAGTGCTTAATTTTGGAAGAATTAATCGATTTGCGTCTTCGCTTTAATCGACACACTCGACTCGCACTGCAATTCTACCCCAAAACGTTAACAAATCGTTAAATTATGGGCGACTATATTACTACGATATACGCTCATGTTAGGTCCCGATTTTCGCTCCGAAACGATTGCGAACCGAACGTGTGACGTGTGGAATCAGCGCATGAACGTGACCGAACACACAAGAACGTAATATAATCAGTGATTCTATTGACAGATCTGAAATCGTACAAGGCACCTGAATCACGTGGAGCACTTTCTCTAGATCTAGAGCTCTTCAATTCTACAAAGTACCAAAAGTGTCAAAAGTTCTAAACCTAACACCTTAGGTTCCTATTTATAAGCCAAGGGATCTAGAGCTCAGTTTTCTGACTGCCTTTAATGATTAATTGCGTATGTGTTTCCTTGCTTCTTTGCTTTACGTGCTTAGGTGTATGTGATTATGTGCTCTACATGCTTATGTGATTTTGTGCTCTATGTGTTATGTGTTTACGTGAACCTGCGTGTTCCTGAGCTTTGATAAGTAGTAGACGTGTGAGGTGAGATTCGAATACAATGTGTTGATTCCTGTGACGATGTCTATTGCAGACAATGTCGTCTGGATCCCATCACACACTTTCTCGTCAAGAAAAGAGGGACAAACGCCTTGCTTCCATCATTGCCAAAAGTTTGGCAAAGGCTGTGAGTGATGTTTACGAGAATACCAGCAAATCATCTGAGGAGTCGAGGACCGAAGCTCCTAAAGCTACCGCCAAGTCCTTCAATTACAAGCAATTCAAGTCGTGTGGGCCAAAGGAATTCACTGGCGAAGGAGGTCCGACTGCACTATTCCAATGGTTTGATTCCATTGAGGTCACTCTGCGACAGAGTGGTTGCCCTGATGACCTTCGAACTCTGAATGCTACCGGCGTTTTCCAGTCTCGTGCACTAGACTGGTGGACGGCCGAGAGGAACAAGCGAGGGAACGATGCAGCCTACGATCTGTCATGGGACGAGCTCAAGGAAGTAATGCTAGAGGAATTCTGCCCTCCTCATGAACGTCAAAAGCTAGAAGACGAATTTTGGCACATACATCAACATGAGGGTGACAACGCTGCTCTCACTGCTCGTTTCAAACAACTCAACATCATCTGTCCCGATCAAGTCAAGACTCCGGAGATCACAATCAAGAAGTACATCCGAACTTTGCCCGACTGCGTCGCAGATTTCGTGCAAGCGGCTAAGACTAAGACGATCGAAGAGACTTACCTACTGGCCGCCGAAATCAACGACAAAAGGGTTAAGGCTGGTGTCTGGGATAAAACTTCAAAGCACCTGCATCAAGCTACCGCCACCGCACCAACTGCTGAACCCACCTCAACGAGCAACAAGAGGAAGAACAAGAGAAAGAACAGCTCTAGCAACAAGAACTGTGCGATCACTGCTGCACCGATTCAAGCTGTACCAGCCCAACAGCGTCAAGTAGTGGCGCCTGTGGCTAATGCACCGCCTGCAAAGCGTGCATACACTGGCCACACCCGCTCTGCCCTACTTGCACCTACCACCACCCAACTGCCATTGCTTGCCGTTTTTGTGCTCATTGCAATGTATACGGCCATTTTACTGCCAACTGCCGTATTCGACAAGCTCCTGCTCATCAAGCTCTACTCACTGCCCCACAGGGTCAACAAGCTCCTCCGGCACCCGCGATCAAAGCCAGAGCCTGCTTCGCATGTGGCGACCCAAACCATTTCGCCAACATGTGCCCAAATAGGGCCGTGAAACAAGAGCCTCAGCAGCAACAACAACAGCAGCAGCAACAATAGGCCGCACGCGCCAGAACTTTCAACCTCAACGTGCGTCAAGCCCAGGCCGACAACAACGTGGTCAATGGTATGTTCCTTGTGAATGGTATTTATGCTTCCTGTTTGTTTGATACTGGAGCGGATAATTGCTTTGTGTCGTTCGAATTCGAGAAACTCCTTAGTCGTAAACGCTCCCAACTCTCCTCGACGTTCGATGTTGAAGTCGCTACCGGAAGAACCATCGCCGTTAATTCTGTTCTTCGTGATTGTACTCTTGAGCTCAACAATCACATCTTCCCAATTGACCTTATTCCGATGCAACTCGGAAGTTTTGACGTCATAGTAGGCATGGACTTTCTTCGAGAAAACAATGCTGAAGTTGTGTGCTTCGACAAGATGATTCGATTTTCGCTCGCGAATGGTGACTTATTATGTGTATACGGTGATACTACTTCAAAGGGTCTTAAGCTCATGTCGTGTGTCCAAGCTAGCAAGTATCTCCGTAAGGAATACAGAGCTTTCTTGGCTAACATTGTAGTAGCGGAGAAGGAAAAGAAAGAGAAGAAGGAAGTGAAAGACGTTCCTGTGGTTCGAGAATTTCCTAATGTTTTTCCAGAGGATCTTCCCGGACTACCGCCAAGTCGTGATATCGACTTTCGTATCGACCTCATTCCTGGAGCCAACCCCATTACCAAAGCTCCCTACCGACTCGCGCCGTGCGAAATGCGCGAACTCTCAAATCAACTCCAGGAATTACTTGAGAAAGGCTTCATTCGCCCGAGCACCTCTCCTTGGGGCGCGCCAGTCCTTTTCGTCAAAAAGAAGGACGGGTCGTTCAGGATGTGCATCGACTATCGGGAATTGAATAAGTTAACTATCAAGAACCGCTATCCCCTACCTCGTATCGACGATTTGTTTGATCAACTACAAGGCGCTACGTGTTTCTCAAAGATCGACCTACGTTCAGGATATCACCAGCTACGTATTCAAGAGGAGGATATATCCAAAACTGCATTTTGCACTCGTTACGGCCATTACGAATTCGTTGTCATGCCTTTTGGTTTAACCAACGCACCAGCGGTTTTCATGGATCTGATGAATCGCGTGTGTAAACCGTATCTCGACTGTTTCGTCATCGTATTCATCGATGATGTCTTGATCTATTCCAAATCGAAAGCCGAACACGCACAACATCTACGTTTGGTTCTCGAGTTACTCCAGGAGAACCGACTCTATGCCAAGTTCTCCAAGTGCGAATTCTGGTTGGAAGAAGTTCAATTTCTGGGTCACATTGTTAATAGTCAAGGCATTCACGTCGATCCTGCGAAGATTGAAGCTGTTAAGAGCTGGGTTACGCCTAAGAACCCGTCTGAAGTCCACTCTTTCCTTGGAGTAGCGGGCTATTATCGACGATTTATCGAGGGATTCTCAAAGATCGCTGTTTCGCTTACCTCCCTCACGCATAAAGACAAGCCTTTTGTTTGGAAAACCGAACAAGAGTCTGCCTTTCGAACCCTCAAGCACTTGCTTTGCAACGCTCCTGTTCTCACATTGCCCGACGAAAACAATGATTTCATTGTCTATTGTGATGCTTCCAACCTTGGTCTTGGTTGTGTTCTCATGCAACGGGACAAGGTCATAGCTTACGCATCTCATCAGCTTAAAGTCCACGAGAAGAACTATACAACCCATGATCTCGAGCTAGGCGCAGTTGTTTTTGCATTAAAGATTTGGCGACACTACCTGTATGGTACCAAGTGTACGATCTTCACCGATCATAGGAGCCTGCAACATATCTTTAATCAGAAGGAACTTAATATGCGTCAACGCCGATGGGTAGAACTTCTCAACGATTATGACTGTGAGATCCGTTATCACCCAGGCAAGGCAAATGTTGTTGCCGACGCACTTAGCAGACGGAGCTATCTGCTTAGCACTCGTAATGTTCAAACCCAACACGATCTCGAAACCCTCATCCGCGACGCTCAACATGCATGTTTTAACGAATGCACCCTGAAGAAAGAAAGAATCTACCACGATGGAGCCCAACTTATGAGCATATCGAATGGGATATTCCACTTTTTGGACCGAATCTGGATTCCCAAACGAACCAATTTGCGACAGATCTTGATGGACGAAGCCCACAAATCCCGGTATTCTATTCATCCCGGTGCCGATAAAATGTACCAGGACCTTCGTTATAAGTACTGGTGGCCGGGTATGAAAAGGGATATCGCTCTCTACGTTGCAAAATGCCTAACTTGTGCTAGAGTCAAGGCTGAACATCAAAGACCCTCTGGCTTACTCGAACAACCACCAATTCCCATGTGGAAGTGGGAAAGTATAGCTATGGACTTTATAACCAAGCTACCGCACACGTCATCAGGTCACGACAGCATTTGGGTTGTGGTCGACCGTTTGACTAAATCAGCTCACTTTTTGCCAATACGAGAAGACTACAAGGTAGAACGATTAGCCCGAATCTACACCGACGAGATCATTTGTAATCATGGGACACCTCGTGACATCATCTCTGATCGTGATGCTCGGTTTACCTCGCGACTGTGGGAAACGTTTCAAACGGCACTCGGTACATCGCTTAATCTAAGTACCGCTTTCCACCCTCAAACCGACGGTCAGACTGAAAGAACGATTCATACTCTTGAAGACATGCTCCGTTCGTGTGTCTTAGACTTCGGTGGTAATTGGGATAAATACCTGCCGTTAGTCGAATTCTCGTATAACAACAGCTATCATTCTAGCATCCAAATGGCACCATTCGAGGCATTATACGGAAGAAGATGTCGATCGCCTATTGTGTGGCACGAGATCGGTCATTCGCAATTAACCGGTCCTGAGTTATTACAAGAAACGACAGACAAAATATTCCAAATTCGAGACAATCTGGTGAAAACTCGGAATCGACAGAAAAGTTAAGCCGATAAACAACGCAAGCCCCGTGAATTTGACGTTGGTGACTACGTACTCCTAAAGGTATCACCTTGGAAGGGTGTGGTCCGATTCGGCAAAAAGGGAAAACTCGCGCCTCGATATGTTGGACCTTTTAAGATTCTGGAAAGGATTGGAAAAGTCGCCTACAGACTCGAACTACCGGAGGAACTTAGTAATGTCCACCCGACTTTCCACGTGTCAAACCTCCGAAAGTGCCTAGCCGACCACGACTTACACGTTTCTCTCGATGACCGACAAGTGAACGAAACATTACACTTCGTGGAAAAGCTCGTCGAAATCATGGATCGCCAAACCAAGCAACTCAGACGCTCTCGCATTCCTATCGTGAAAGTCCGATGGGAAGGCAAACGAGGTGCAGAGTTCACTTGGGAACTTGAAAGCGACATAAAGGCAAAGTACCCGCAGTTGTTCGAAGAGAAAGTCTAGAACGAGAAAGTTCTCAAACGTAAATCACGGCGTTGTACAACTTCCAGCCTAATTTCGGGACGAAATTCCCTAAACAAGGGGAGGCTGTAACACCCCGTGTTTTCACAAGTCAAAGTCAAAGTCAAGGTCAAAGTCAACGACCGGTTATACGGATTTGACTTGTAGAAATTTCTTTATTTTATTTGTATTATGTGGAGTAAGTGTTGTTAATTACAAGCCATTGACGTATTATTCAATCGACTAATCGACTGTGAATTATAGGAAGTAACAATGCGATAAAGTTAATCAACTAATAATCAAACTATGCTAATCAAATCGACTCCGAATCGCAACTCGATCTATACTTGTTGGTTATGGTGATACGTGTGTGTGCTTTATGTGTTACTTATGCATGTTTATTTATGTTGTGTTGTGGTAATCAATTGAAACGCAATCTAACTCGAAATGCAATTGAACTCAATCGAAACTCGAAATCGAACTCGAACACGAATCACAATCGAACTATGATATTTAGTAGTTGGGACTGAAAGTAATTTGACTAGGAAACCCTATCGTATCGAACCGCTCGCAATCGAAATCGACTCAGCAAAAATCGCCGCGTCAGACATTCGAACCAGGCGCCATCCGGCCGGATAGCCATCCGACCGGATAGCCCTTTTGGTCACAGGTCAAGCGCCATCTGATCAGGATGTCATCCGACCGGATAGCCATCCGGGCGGTGAGTCATCCGATCGGATCACCCTTTCCTCTTTTGGAATCCTATAAATACCCCTGTCATTGTCATTCTTTCTACTTTTGGAAACCCTCTGTCCGAACAGCTCGTGCTCCCCACCTTTTCTTCGATTTCTCTCGATCAAGGTAAGATCTCGTCCTAAATCTTGTACTTTCTTGATCTACACGCACTCCTACACCTTTCTATCTTTTAAATCTTAACTTTTAACCGTGAAATCACTAGATTTCGGGTCCCACCTCTAAGCAACCTTGTCTGAAGTTTGAGTATCGAACGAATTGCAATCCGATTGGAGGACCATCTGACTGGATTACTCTTCGGATCATGAGATACTAAGACTTTAAAAAAAAACTTAAACAATTTTCAACATGTTCATTAACAAGGTTGCCACCCGATCGGATGGACATCCGATCGAGTGACACTTCTGTTGAGAACTTGTCTTCACTAGGTAATCTCACCACTAAGTTGTCGTCCGACCGGACCACCGTCCGACCGGATGACCATCCGAACGGATTTTCATCCGCACGATCCAACATCCGATCGAACGACTTGATGGATAGAGATACTTCAATGCTTTCAAAATACTACAACGAAAACTTCAAAAGTCAAGCCGTCATACACAAACACATTCTCCTTATAGGAAGGAACAATCCACTCGAATCGTCATCCGACCGGACAAGCTGTCTGACCGGATAACTATCCGAACGAACTACCATCCGATCCATCCGCACTTTGTATCGTTTTACGTGTCACTTATCGTTATGCTATCGAATCCATTCAGGCTAACCTTACTCGCTAAGCGCTCCCTTCAATCCATTCACCGCTGTGAGTATACTCGATTCCTTTTTGCTTTACGCACTTTTGGGCGTTACATACGTTACGAATATTCAAACTACAACAATCACACTACTCAATACTATTTGAACGCTAACCGTTAATGCATGTTATACGTGGCTTATGAATGCTTGTTTGTTATGTTTACACATGGAATGCTGTCTACCTGCCTTAGCAATGATAGTACTATAGTTTGGACTCAGCACCCGTTCACACGGGGGTTGTTAAGGACCATTACTTGCATGGATTACGGTGGTAATCATGTATTGCGAACTGCCTCGGGCAGTCAACCCGCAGTCATTGGTATCGATGGATCTATATCGATAACTAACGTGCTTCATTTCACTATGTGTACGTGCTGGTTATGCGTAAACGAATTCGAACTCTATATATGCTATTATCAAACTTGTATGCTCACCTTTACATTTTATGTATTGACTTTATTTTAACGTATGTTACAGGTGCTTAGGACGCACACTTGGTAGGAATTTGAAGCTAGAATAAAGCTTTAGAGCCCAACAAATAGTTGTCTGTAGTGGTCAAACTAAGGGTCTCTAGAAGCAGATAAACAATTACTGACTGTTTTAAATCTGAGTTGTCGGAACAGAATATTTGCCTGGATTTTTGTGTGTAATAATTATTTTTCTATTTGAAATACGGTATGGGACGTATTATTTAAATTGAATAGTATTGATAATTGTTATGGAAACTTCTGGACAATCTGTTTCGCTCAGTGCCATGCCCCGATGTTTCCGCCATCGGTTGGGGTGTGACAAAAATACTGGCACGATTGGCTACCAACCAATCCATTCCTAATATAACATCGAATCCGGCCAGATTCATTGGGTAAATGTTAGCAAAGAAATGATAGTTCAGGATTTCTATTCTTGCTCCCTGCAAGATTTCACTAATCTTAATGGATTCTCCGTTTGCTGTCTCTACCAGACAATCTTATTGAAGTTTGGCTAAGGGCTGGTCAAGAAGTTCGTAGAAAGAAGTATTGATAAAACTTTGGTTTGCACCAGAGTCAAACAATACCTTGGAAAATATATTGTTAACTAAGAACGTACTGGCAATCACATCCGGAATCATCTTAGCTTCCTCATCTGTCAGAACAAACGCTCTGGCATTCTTCTTAGGCGCTTCAGTTGTCTTAGGGTTGTTGGTTGTGGCTAGAGCTAGTTTCGAACAGTTCGATTTGATGTGCCCAGTTTCTCCACAATTGAAGCATATCTTATTACTAGGTTTCTTCCTACAGTCTTCTTCCTTGTGTCTAGATATTTTGCAAAAGTTGCAGTAGATAGAACATCTTCCAGAATGCTTTCTTTTGCAATACCTACAGTAAGGTGCCGAAGAACCTGTTCCTTTTCCATGGTAGGAATTACTAGAACGAAATTACTGGGTAAGCTTTTGAGCTAAGTTTTTCCTCTGGTTTTCCTCTTGAGTACGCACCAATTCATCGGTTAGGGTATTGGCTAGTTCTACTGCTTCTTCTATCGTTTGCGGTCTAGCTGCCTTGACTACGTGCCTAATTTCACTAATTAATCCCCAAATATAACGGGAGATTAACACTGGTTCAGGTGAGGCTAAGGTTGGCACTATCCTAGCATATTCGAAGAATATGGTAGTGTAACCTTTGCAGTCTTTTCCAATCATTCTAAGATTTAGGAACTTATTGGCGATTTGTTCCTTTTCATTGGGAGGACATAATTTTCTTTCAACCATTTCCTTAAAGTTGATCCATTCCATATTATAAACTCTGTCACTTCCCCTAGACTGGATAATAGTATTCCACCATTCTAAGGCTGCATTTTTGAAAAGATTAGAAGCAAACATAATCCTATATTCATTTGCACATTTACTTATTTTTGTGACTGCTTCTGTCTGTTCTATTCAACGTAAGGCTGCAATGGCTCCTTCATTGCCTGAGAATTCTATTGGTTTGCAGGCCAATAATTCTTTATAAAAACAACCGTAAGAAGCGGTTCTTCTTCTTTAAGGAATTGGAGCTTGGATTATTGGTCCATTATCGTTCACACTGTGATTTGGCTCAATGTGTTGGCGTTTACTTCCATTTGCAGACTTATTATTTTCTGCCTCTTTAACAGTCTTGATAATATAAGGCATAGCATCTATAATTCCTTGTGCTACTATATGTTGGATGGCACTGTTATCTATTTGATTTCCGTTATTCTCATTATTCTGGTTTTCCTGATTTACTTCGTTGTCCATCTGAATTGTGAATATTTATCAGGTATTAATTATCACAGAATAAATTTAGTACAAATATTTATACACAATCACACAAACAATTTGAGCAAAAACGTCGATCATTGGGACTTTTACTCTTTTCTATATATATATGCATCGGTTACATACTACAACAGGAAATCAAATATACTAGTAGATATGCATCTGTATCTATTTTATTCTATCTATACATTTTTTTTCTTAATCAAAGTACAAAATTACACATATATCTAGGCATTTTCTAGGTATCATGTATCCAATCATGTATATCACCCTCAACATGCTTCCACATAAGCTTTTCTCCTATTTGCCGAATTCTATCTCCTTCCTCTACTAATTCGTCACCCAATGAGCGAAGTTCCTCCAAATTTTCCTGGCTCATAGGTGGCATGGGTGCTAGTACAGGATCAGGGTGTTGAGGGATAGGCTGTCCATAAGGGTATGGGTTTCTTATTACACTCTGCGTCCACCATTCGCTATTCCAAAAGGGATCTAAAGGGTTAAGGTTAGTGTACTGAGCTATGGGGTTTGGTGGGAGAATTCTGGGAATCTCATAGGGATCTACATCTGGAATTGGAAACTGATCTTCCTGGTCGGGTTCTAGCATTTGTTGGTCTGGGAACAAAGGTAACAGTGGCGGTTAAGCTATTTGGTTTAGGTTAGCATCTACTGCTGTAGTGGCTAACATATGCAAATCGGCCAGCTGTCTATCTAGTTTCTCTTCCCAAGGTGGCCTAATGACTGTCTCCTGAGTCTGTGCATTTACTTCCCTATTAACTATGACTATCGTTCTCTGCTGTTGTAACTTCTTCATTCTCTTTCTTCTCTCATGTGCTCCTCTATTAAACCAACCTTTCTTTTTAGTAGTAAAGGGTTCCTCAGACTGTGCCTTAAATATAAATATACATTCCTCAGTATCAGTTGAGTATCCTGAGGGATTAGGTTGAGATGATGTTCCCTCATCTTTTGGTGAACTATCTAAGTGACGATAAGCGTCCGAAGTTCCTTGCTCACTCATACTTTAAACTAACAAATAGTCAAATAACACAAAACAATATTTACACGTAATCACATAAGTTATTTCCTATCACAGAATTTAAAATTTAAGTGTCAGCAAAACACTTCTTTGGCTGAAACCAGTGGCTGTAGCTCTGATACCATCCTCTGTCGCAACTCCCGACCCCTACTCCGGGAGCGAGCGCCGCGATATCCAGATCAGTGGTATCGGTGTTTATTAATTTAGCAGCGGAATACATCATGACCGTAGTTAGGAAATATTTTTATCAGGGTAACACACCAAACTTTTCATAACAAATCATTGGGATAAATCCCAAGTTCATTTGATAGTACATTTGTAGGGATAAACCCTAATTGTTGAAAAACAAAAACTCCTTTTTAGTTAGGTAACTTATATAGCCACTTTTCTAAGACTTCAGTGCTCTCCAGCTGGCTTCTATTGGCTTTCACATTTTGTTACCTGAAACGCGTTTTAAAAATATTTATTAGCAAGAAATACTGGCGAGTGCATCCCAGTTCAATCAAAACAGCTTTTATAATTTCACAGTACTGAGAACGATTACAATGTTTATATCTATACAATTACTCATTCAGTACTATCCACACCAGACTTGTGGGTCATATTACTCATTGGCTAACTCGTTGTCTAATGGTAACGTCTTTCACATTTTGTATACAAAACCCCAACATACCGGCATTAATTGTTGAATACATAGACTCAATCACTATTAATTATATAATTTAAAACATTTGAGGTTTTGGTAAAAAAAAAAAGGTGACAAAAAGTAAGATGTACTTACAAATAGTGAGAAAAAGTGAATGTACTCACATTGTTGATTTAGGTAAAACTAAAGCTTCATGGGAATCTCCTGGTTATTATCTATTAAAATTAAACAATGCACACGTGTTAGTAAAATAACCCAAATCACATTAACCGTACAACTCGAGACAAAATTCCAATGACTGAGTCAGGCAGAGCCTTGACATGCATTACGGAATCCTAGATCAATCGAGTGTAACATGAGACAGAACTCCAACGACTGAGTCAGGCAGATCCTTGACACACGTTACGAAGCCCTAAATCGATCGTGTAGGGTAATAGTAGGGTTATAATACTTACAACGAGGCAGAGCTTCGCTTTATAGTGGGTATTATGCCCGGGTATAATAATATTTATCAGAAATTAAGAGAGAAATTTCATAGATGAACGAATTCAACTGAAGCCGGTCGATCCTATTTATAGGGCAGATTTAAGGCGGCTCGCGGCCCGTGTAGACTTAAGCTGACTCTCACGCGGCCCGTGAGAGAGTAGAGTAGGGTTTAGGATCGGCCAGTCAACGAACCTAGCGTTGCCACGTGTTGACACGTGGCAGCATTGTGTGTCCGGCAAGTATCAACCGTTGTGCCCCGCGAGAGACCAAGGAGGTCTTGGTCGTGGCCCGCGACAATGAACTGAATTTTGTTTTTGTTGTTTTTAATAAGTATAAGGGTATTTCGGGCTCGTTTCTCGCGTATGGGGTATATAAAGAACGTTTTAGGGTCAGGTTAAGGGTTCTAGGAAGATTGTTATATCCTCCCCACGTTGTTTTAGATCTCGTCCTCGAGGTCTACTGGAATAGGGGTGGGTACTTCCTTTGCATCTCTGATTTGAGTTCCCAAGTGTATTTTGGTCCTCTCTTGGAATCCCATTTCACTTTGACCAGAACTAGTCTCTTGTGTTTGAGATTCTTGATCTTTCTATCTTCAATCTGAACGGCTTACTTTGTATATTGGGGACAATTGATTGGTTATATTTTAAGATAGACCCATTCTAAAACCTATGGTTAATCATGATATCATTAGAATGCAATTATATCATAGTCACTCCCTAATTCCTTTCAGTTTGTTGGGCCGACTTAGTTGGGCTGGTTGGGCTCAGATCCAATTCACAACAAGTATTGTGCTTGTTTTAGTAAGCTATTTAAAAAAAAAATTATTTTGTCAATGAGGTAGTGGTGTAGTGGTTGGGGAAAGACTTGATATTCCTTGTGACCCAGGTTCGACTCTCACTCTCCCCATTATTTTCTGCGGCATCCAAGTGAAGGGCGAATACGGTTGGTGCCGGTTCGTCTTGGATGAGAGGCGATGTTTTACCGATTATTCCACTGTCGTGCCTTCGGACGGGTGGAGGTCGGGTTTCCGTGCATCTGGGAGAGCCAAGGGGCTGGCGGCGGTCGAGCAGTCGACCTTGGCCACAGCGCCCGGTATCATAGTGGGCACGCCGTTCCTTGCCGTTCAAAAAAATAAAATAAAAAACTTTTGTAAACTTTGGAAGTTATTGATAGCTTATTGCTATAGGTTAGGTTAGTGTAGTTATTTGAACAACTTTGGAAGTTATTATGTTTAGAACAACTTTTGTAAACATTGGAATTTATTATGTAATCAACAATTTCTATGATATTGGCTGAGTTTTGTTTGTTTTAGTTGGCTGTGTATACATTTTTCTAGCTAGCCATTATTTTGAGCTCTCCAATTAGCTATTATTTTGAGCCAACATTTTTGTTTTAGGCATTATTTTTTCTGGGCGGTTGGGATATCAAACCACCGCTCAAAATCACAAAATCACAAATTATTGACGTGATTTTTTGGCGGAATTTGTTTTATTTTAGGCGGGTTTTTAACCGCTGAAATTAATTAAACATTTTTTCCTGCGACATTTGTTTAGGCAGTCACAAAACCGCTCATAATCCTCATTTACACCGCCTAAACAGATCATTTTTGTAGTAGCATATGTAGCTTCTATTGCTGCAACCTGCTAGGCGATATGGATTTGAAGAATTCTAGAAGAACTTGATCTACAACAATTGAAAGCTACCGTCCTTTTATTGTGACAACAAGTCGGCCATCAATCTGAGTAAAAATCATGTCATGCATAGCAGGTCCAAACACATTGAGGTGAAGTATCACTTTGTGAAGGAAATGGTTGCACAAAAAAAAGGTTACTTTAGAGTTTTGCAAGACTAATGAGCAATTAGCTGATATTTTAACCAAAGCACTGAGCAAGGAAAAGTTTATAAGTTTACGACATTAGTTAGGAGTTTTGGAGTTTGAATCAAGGGGATGTATTGAAGACTAAGGCTAGACGGTATGGGGGAACGTCCCCCTCCGTCTTGGACCGTCGCCGAAGCCAACACCGTGCCGCCCCCTCCCGTCGTCGTCGTGAACGGCGAGTGTAAGACGTTGAGGATGGGGCGCTAGAGGACAAAACAAATGTTGTTTATTATTTTACTTTTTTTTTAATTAAACATATAAAAATGAGAAAGAAAGAAAGAAGCTTAGTGAGAAACCATGGAGAAAATAAGTAGAGGAAGATTTAAAAACAGGTTAAAAACTTTTTTGGCTTGAGTAAGTTGGCTTGAGTTGAAGGAAGGAAGATACCGTCTAGCCTTAGTGCGTATATACAGGTTAAAAACTCAACGTCTCATAGCAACAAGAAAGAAAGAAGCCACTAAATTTTTGGCTTGAGTAAGTTGGAGAAGATGAAGATGAGATAGAGAGAGAAGCACAGTTGGTTGTTTTGTCTCATAGCAACAAAGAAAAAGTCATAAAAACTCAGTTTAATAAAATTCTTGAAGTCCGAAGTTGTTCAATTTGCAAATTGAATTAATTAATTTCTTTGGAACTTAAGATGGAAGATTTAAAAAATAAAAAAAGTAGAAGATTTAAAAAATAAAAAAAAAATAAAAAAGTGGTGAGGTAGGATCATCCTCCCATTTCTACTAAATTTGTGGGATGGACCATCCTCCCAAGGATGGTGATGTGGCGCCTAGGTGGCGGATCATCCTCCAAGGGAGGACCATCCCTATACCATGTAGCCTAATTCAAACTCCTCTTGCATGCACGTGCATGAAGTTGCTGGTTCCTCGTTAAAGTCTCCGGGTCTTTAGATGTTTTCGAATTTAAAGTTGAATAAGGTTATTAACCATAAGTTGTTTACAAGCCCTAGTTTTCAAATGATAGCCGTTGTTCTTTTCCATTATAAACTGTTTTGGGGGTGAAGTTATTCTACAAAAACTCCTAATTGTAAGAAGTGTAAGAAGGATTTATAGAGCGACAAGTGTCCAATAACCTAAAATTTAAACCCACTACATCACCACCTAAAACCCAAACACCCACCCCCACCCCACCCCACCACCACCCAAAAACCTAACCCCCCCCCCCCCCCCCCGGGCAAAAAAAAAAAAACTATACTTCACCAAAAAAACCCCAGAAAAAAACCTAACCCCCCACCCCCCCCCCCCTAAAAAACCTAAAAAAAAATATCTAAACACCCAACCCCACCCCACCCCACCACCACCCAACAACCTAAACCCCCACCCCTCGGCAATTTTTTTTTTGGGGGGGGGGGTTTAGGTTTTTGGGTGGTGGTGGATGTTTAAGGTTTTTTTTTTTTTTTTTTTTTTGTAGTAGGTATTTTTAGGAGCCTTTGTACCCTTCTTACAATTAGGATCATTTGTATTTGATCCTAATCCACTGTTTTGGCCTTTAATGCTTCATTTGTATGCACTTCAATTTTCAGCATTTGAGTCATTCGACTTTTGTTTGTGTTAAGAACTAATATACCAACAATTTTAATGGCATAATAAAAGATGAATTGAGTGTGTTAGCGTTACGGTTTGTTTGAGATTATTGTTGGTATCACAGTTAACGGGTTCCCATGACCAAGAGGACCGAGAACGAAGATGAGAACAATCATTCTTATAATCACAACATACACAGCATCACTTCATCATGATCGAAAATAAACAAACTGAAACTGAATTATATGAACTAACCGAAAAACAATGAACACTTGAATACTTGAACAACCTTCACTAATCTGATTGACTTATAAATCACGAGTACATAACCAAATGTTCTGCAGGGCTATTTATATCTGACGAACAGGCATGTGTGAACTGATGTGTCGATTACAAAAGGGTACGTCGATACCAGTTTAACCGCTCTAGCGGTTATCTTAAGATAACATGCCGGTTCGCTAAAAAGGCCCATTATAACCATCCTGACCCAACGAAAACATTACCTAATGGGCGTCAAGAGTTTGACCCAAATACATAAACAGTTGGCCTACGGCCCAATCCAAATAAAAAACATAAACGAAATTGTTCGACCCATATGAGAAACTAATAAACGTAAATGTAACTGGTTATGCCCCGTACGCGTTGCGGGGCGATGGCCGAATAATTCTCAATCAATTAAAATAAAAACACTACTATAATTTTGCTAGGAAAAAAACTAAAACGATGATAAGACCGTATTTTTCGACTTAGGGGAAAACTGTAATTTTTCAGGATTAATGAGCGAGTGTTAGGCAGCTCCTAGACACGGAAAAAAATTAAATCGAGCCAACCAATTAAAAAAAAAATTTATACTTTTGCAAAAAAAAAAAAAAAAAAAAAAAAAAAAAAAAAAAAAACCTAAAACGATGGAAGAAAAAACTTTTATACTTTTAGGTGATGCCCCGCCCGCGTTGCGGGGCGATGGCTGAATAATTCTCAACCAATTAAAAAAACAGTACTATAGTTTTGATAGAAAGAAAAAGTAAAAAGAGTGGTAAGCAGCTCCTTGATACGATTTTTAGCTGGGGGTAAAGTCATATTTTAATTTTTACTTGGGGGAAAATCAAAAATTCTTCCCGAGGATAAAATCCTAATTTTTAGCTAGAGGAAAACCATATTTTTATTTTGCACTGGGGCTGAAAAACGTAATTTTGAATTGAGGGTGATATCGTAATTTAAAGTGAGTATAAAATAATAAACAGGTGTAAAAAAGTAATTTTGAGCCGGGGGAAATACAAAATTTTATTTTGAACTGGGGCGAAAACGTAATTTTGGCTGAGGGTAAAAGCGTAATTTTTTTACCCAGGGCGAAATCGTATTTTCGGTTTAGCTGGGTGTAAAGTCATATTTTTATTTTGAACTAGTGTTTTTCAATGATGCGCGTTGCGCGAAAGGCATTGGTGTTTCGACCGACATCATCCTGCAACTCTTCTTTTAACTGTTTCACTTCTTGCAAAGACTGAACGTAGACCCTAACTCTTGTTTCACCACTTAATCACTGTAAAAATTACAGGATTCATTATATAATTAGTACAAATTCAAGTAACATTATTCAAACAGAGAAGTATAATTACATGTATACCTTTGTTAGGTTAATCAAAACTAAATCAGATTCAACTAAAACCCCCATACTTTGAGCAGACAAACTCCACAAATCCCACATGGGTTTTGTAGACAAAATTGATTCATCTTTTCAAAACCATGATCGCTGATTTGGATTTTTAACATGTTCTCACAACAGTGGTTCCACGATGTCACCGTCGGCGACCCTGTAACCAGCGCATCTCCAGCAACATAAGGCCCTCGCAATGCAATATTGACATCCTCTGTACTTGGTATAAACCATAGCTCTTTCTGGACATCTCTGGTATCTACATCATCTCACTTTAGTGTAAGATTATTTTTACATTCATTTTATTTTTTTTTTAATATATTTTATGATGATCATTACAAGTTATGAAATAAGTTTAGTTTGAAACAGAAAGTAATTAGCATAGGTTGTCGCATACAGCTAACTAATTACTAATCCTTTTTAGTATTATCATGACAAATATTCATATCCCCTTATTAATTATTGGATATGTCAGTTGCACCAACTATTTAATATACTTCAAATTTTAGCTTACATAAATTCCCCCAAAGCATAAGACCGTGGGGTATGGTGGGGCGGGGGTTTGGGGCATGGGTTGACACTTGGACTTCAAGCCCCCCCGCTGGTGAGTGACGTGTTGGGTCGGTATGACGTGGCGTGGCTAGCCCGCGTGGGTTGGCCAGTTTTATAAAAATTTAAAAAAAACCCAAAATTAAAAAATACACACAGAACTAAAAAAAAAAGCCTAAAATTATTATTAAAAGTTCCTAAAAATTACAAAATTCTACAAAAAGAAAAAAAGATTACAAAATTTAAAAAAAAAAGCATAAAGCGTTAGGTAGATTTCGAACAGGGCGAGCTTGTCAAACGGCTTCCGCTCCTTGCCCCGGAACTCGATGTTGGCCACCGCCACTCGGTCTTCGTGACTTATATCACCGTCCGGGACGCTATCGTAGTAGGCTTTAAAACGGTCGAGCTTCGGTCGTAGCTCGCGCCACTTGTGTTGGCAGGTGTTTAAATTGTGCCGGTCGTTCCCCACGTTGTGCCGGTAGCTAGCAAAAGCTTCCGGCCAGTAACGGGTCTCACCGGGTTGGCGGCCCTTCATCGCGTTGTGCCGGTATCAAGTGTGGGTAGCGGGTTCGGGTAGGTGGAGTGAAGGGTTGGGGTAGCGATGTGGACAGGCGGTGGGGTTGGGGGGTTTTATAGTGACTTGGGTGAACGCCCGGGCTGAAACTCCCACCCAAGAGGCCACGCCGAAACCCAAGCCCACCCGGGGTGGTGACTTGGGCGTTTGTACTCAACCCACGCCTCAACCCTCGCCCCATACCCCATAGTCTAATAAATGAATATAAGGTATTGCTCAATATAAAAAAAAAATCACATAATAAAGAATTTAAAAAAGGTTTTCTTTTTATTATATATAGATTGGGGGAAAATCATAATTTTGAACCGAGTGTAAAATCGTAATTTTGAGGTAGGAGGAAACCATAGTTTTATTTTTATCTGGGGGCAAAAAAGTAATTTTAAACTGAAGGTGAAATCATAATTTTGAACCGAGCGAAAATCGTAATTTTGAGCTGAGGGCAAAAGCATAATTTTATTTTGAACTGGTGGCGAAGACGTAATTTTAAACTGGGGGCAAAACCGTAATTTTAAAGCGGGTATAAAATAAAAAGCTGAGGGTAAAATCGTAATTTTTGAACCGAGTGCAAAATCGTAATTTTGAGCTGCTGGCAAAAGGGTTATTATATGTTTAAGTTGGGAGAAAAGCATAATTTTAAACTGGGGTAAAACCGTAGTTTTAAAACGAGATAAAATCGTAAATTTGTTGGGCCAACAGGGGAGCGCCAGACAGCTGCCTGACACTATTCTCCCCACCGCCCATTTCACCCAATAGGTGAAAGGCACTCTTACCGTCCATAGACTTTGGATGTATGTGATTAATGGTTTCAATTATGCCCAAAGTTAACAAGTCAATTACATATTATGGATAAGGTGTCAAACTTAGATAGCTTTAAGTCTAGTACCTAAACAATATAAGTCAGTGACAGAGCTTGACCAAAAGTTTTGAGGGAGCGGAAAGTCATGAGACCCAATTTATATATTGTATAAATATTTAAACTAAATAATTGGTTGGACGATCTTTTATAATTTTAAAATTTTCAGACGAAAAATCGGAAATTTTACTCTTTTAACCAAAACATTCGGGAGGCGGGTGCATCCTCGGTTTCCACTAAGCTCCTCCCCTGATATAAGTGTTATTTAGAACTATAATTTTCAGCATAAGTAGAAATAATGGCCTTTTTATTCCTTGTTGGGCAGTAACTCGAATTATTTTTCTTACTGAATAAAATGAATGACTGTTTTTAAATGTTTATCTGTTATAAAAAAATCGATTTATTTTTCTTATTGAACAAAATTAATATGTGTTCTAAAATGCTTATCTGTTATATAAAAAAAAAGGAACACACACACACTTAAAGATAGAAAGAATATCTACCACAAACTTAAATAACAAAATGAATTCCTTTTTTTCCCTCATCATATTAGGTTACGGGGTCTGGTTATGATCCTCATAACCACAATGACACTCTACATCAGTGTCATGTACCTTTAATTCATCATCTAAAACCAATACCCTAAGAGTGTAGTCATGACCCAAACAATTATCCTCTTATTTATTATAATTTATCTTTGTTAAAAGAAAAAGGAAATAAGTTTTTTGAAAAATGGAAAGGAGAACCATGTTTACCATAGTTTAATCCATGCAAACCACGGTAAATCATGCAAAGGGGTGGTATAGCCTTTGATTCATGCTCCTACGTTG